>JANHGN010007632.1:87365-228876 GCA_024605025.1 Megaceryle maxima | reverse complement strand
ATGTTTTAAAATATTAAATAACATATGGATATACTTTTTAAAATAGAACTGATTCATGGAGAGAAAGGAAGTACTTATTAATTTGCTCATGCTTAAGGACTCTTAAAAACAAGTGTCTGTTGCTCAAGCATTTTAAAGATTTGCTATTCCTGAACTACTGATTTGTAAAGCTTTTGACACTGCCAGATGAAGACAAATCCCAAAGGGCTACTGCATAGGTTGACAGTCTGAGTGTTCTGAGAACACTATTCCTTCCATTAATAAAAGAAATGATTAGCAAGAGGAGGAAAAAAAAAAATAATAAAGGCATTAATTGCTCTGGTTCTGGAAATTAAGAGAAAATAAGGCTTTCTGCCCAGAAGAACTATCCTTCTTGTAGTCTGATCATCCAGACACAGGTTAAAACCAAACTCTGAATATACATCTACCTAACCTTCTGTGCCACATCCTGCTGACCCTAAACAGAAATGACTACATCTTATAGCTGTAGGAGCAATCCTAAAAGGCCGGAAACAATTCACTGAATCAAACTGACTTTCTAGAACACAAATCTGCCAATTCTATGTGGAAGTGGACATCATTTGGCTATATTCATTGGGAACATATTTTCTTTTACCAAATACAATACCTTGCCATGAGCTACAAAGATGAAAAACCAGGGTCAAGATGCACATCTGAATTGAAATGGTTAAAGCAAAAAAACAACTACCTTCATTCTCCAGTCATGTCAAGAAGAATTAGTGATTGAATACTGAGACTGACAGGGACTATCTGGGCCCTCATCCGCATCTTTCCTATGGCAATTTTTATTCATTAATTTTTGGCCTTGTATTACAGACCTAATATTATTTAATAAGAGAATCAAGTTTGCAGAAAGAAGACAGAAGGTACTGCTACTCATCCATCCTTATGAATGAATCATACACTACAAACTTCTTACAGGTTAAAGAAACACATGGATAATTAAAGCTTGGAAGAGAGTTTCAAGCTTATCCAAAAGGAACTTAGTAAATTCACAAAGAGCTGTACAGTGGGAGGCAGGCTATGGAATAGGCAACAGGAACAGGAGCAGCAACAGAAGTCTGCTATATCATTTTTAGTGTTCTTTTGTGTAACAGCACAAAAAAATAATTTAAAAAATATCTCTATTTCAACAGTTACTGAGAATTTAGGATTTTACTAGTATTTCAGATTCACAACAATTTTATGAATACCTGAATGTGGATTTCTAGAGAAGGACTCTTGGCACAGCAATACAAGCCCCAGGTAGCAATACGGACATAAGGCTACAGAAAGAGGGAAAAATCAGCAGTCCTATAGCAACAGGAAAAAATGAATGCAACAATAAAAACCACACCCAACCCCAAACCCCCAAATGCCTGTTTATGCAACTCCCTTCCATAAACTAAACCCAAAACCTGCACTGGGACTACAATTTAAATTTCAATCCACTCCACCACCCACCACCACACTCTGCTGTTTGCAGAGTTTTATTAGAACCATCTGTGAGATCCTCCCCTTCCAGTTTCTTCTGTCTGTTAATCTGGCAGCTGCACTTTATCATTAATTTCAGAAATCTTTATTTCAAAGATATTGAGACAGAAGGTCTTTGACAGACTAAAAATTATCTCTAAAATCAACAAAGATACCACATTGTCTGCTGTGCTTTATAGATTAAAGGGGAAGAAAGGGAATTGGAGAATAAATATATTTTTAAGGGGAAGATAAATGAAGGTTTTAGGAATCAAGAGAATTTTTACCAATGCAATTTATCTGACAAAAACCACAATTTAGTGAAGTACTACTGAGTATTCCACTGTGGAATAGTTTCAAGATCATCATTATCACAGATTACAGAAGCAAAAGAAATGCAGAACTATTTCCTTACAGCATCTTATGGGTAAAAGATAAGCAAGGGGAGTGCTAAGAAGAGGAGGAACGTTGAAGTACAGAAGAGTTTAAGTAGTTTTCTTTATACATGACACAATTATTACGAATTTTTGAATATAAATCATGGACTTAAGACTTTCTTTTTATTAAAAGTACCTCCGAATTTGTCACTGTAATATATTGTACTAACCTAACCATAAACCCTGACCATTGTGTGTGCTTCTATACATGTCTACCCACTTTGCTCTTCTCATGTTTTTCCTATTTAAAATAACAAACACAGACAACATTAAGCTGCCATCAAATGTTTGTATGTGTGTAAATTCGAAGAATCTGAGAAGTTATCTGAACTTTTAAAAATGTTCCCAGTTACTACAATACTGGAAAGAACTTTCTCTACATATGCATATCAATTGCATTTAACCCTCTAAGTCACAGATGAATCATGTGCCTTGTCATCTCTCATGACCTCTGTGATTCTGTTTTATATAACTTAAAGCCCATGTTTTCCATGAGCAAGTTCCTAATTCCTTGTTTAAATAAACAAGGTCATTTAAAGTTCTCAAGTACTCAGACTTTAACGAGACTTCTACAGCTTCACACGCCGGGATTTGCCATTTTCTTCTCATCCTTTCCTTTCAATCATAATAGAACTTTTTTGGCTTTAAATAAGTGTATTAAGCAGTATTTCAAAACTGTCATGAATAAATTGGTTTACCTTCTCCCTTGAACTTCACCATAAAGAGCAGACAAAATAAAGACATTTTAATTTCCCAGGCTCTACAAAAAAGATGTGAATGTAATAATTTGAGTTGACAGATCATCCAAGGCAGACTTTAAAGGTGGTTTCAGAAGCACTAGAAGCAGTACTGTCATAATCTAACTTTATATGTTTTCTATGCAGATAAAAATTTCAAAATAAAGTAAACCTGAAAATATTTACATTAAAAGAAAATTCGTAAGTATTTTCAAATAATAGTATAAAAACCCTAGATATGCTCTTAAGAAGTGTCCTGGAATCTCTCAGGAGAATTAATGAAATAACCACAGACTGGGCTGATGTCTGATCAACTAGGAGAAGAGACTTCTATTAAAATACTTCGCATTATTGCTGTTAGCACATATTTCACTCCAATGGCTTATTAGTGGTTCTGGTGAAAATGAGATCTCTTGTGAAAGTAAGAACTTTGAACAAAACCAAAGTTTGAGAGAACAAACTTAAAATTTATCTTCTTTTTTTCCCCTCTCATTTTTGTCTGAAAAAGTACCATTTTGATGAAAAATGACTCACAAACCCTCTTTTCAGGTCAACTTTGATCTTCACAGTATACATTTATATAAGCTAGAAACAGAAACAACAAAAAAAGCAATTTAACCCCCCTCAAACCTCTACGTATGCCCCCCTCTTTCAAGGTATCATGAATATATTAAGCCAAAATTGAAAACAAAGGAATGCTTGGGACCATAAAAATACAATTACACCCTGCTGCAAATGCCATTTTTCTTGCTCTTGAATATATAATTTTGATTCCCTTGTTCCAGTTCAACAAAAGATGTGAAGTGGCAGCATATTTCCTGACACAACTCCAGGGCTGCATCCCAAACAAGCCTACCATTAACAGGCTGCCGCAGATCGTGGCTGTCAACTTCAAACACCCTCCCCAGAGGAACAAACAATCATGGTTGTACGACAAAGGTTTTCAGGATATCTCACTGAATTGTGATATGAAGAGAAGCTGGCAGATGAAATGCATGCATGACGTTCTCCTTAGGAAATCTCTTCACATAAAATGAATTCATTTCCTGAGAAGAGAGGAAGAGGGTCTGTTTTAAGCCTGCTGAATAGGTTAATGCCACATACTAAGCAAATGAACAGCCCCCTACATCAGTGTACTTGAAAGAACTTTTGTACAGCTGCAATCTGAGTACCCATATGAACTGTAACACCTCCTTCCTGGGCATATCACTTTCAAAAGAACTGTAGGTTAATGCAGCTCTGCAACCTGCTTAACTTGTAGGGAGTGACTGTCAGTTCTGCGGTACACATACGTACTACTGTTGATTCATCACACACTTTGGGCCTGCCTTTCACTAGGATACAAAATCCATCTCTCTTCGTCTTGTGTGTCCCTTGAACCAAATGTCAGATGAGCAAAAAAGACATGACCAGCATTTAAGTCTAGAATTAACATGGCAGGAAGCTGGTATATGTTTTGACTGACCCATAGAATAGACTAGCAGAGCATTCACTAGTTAGTTACTAAATTCCTGTAGAAATTCTGGTAGATGGCAATTAAAAAAAAAAAAAAAAAATCAGTAACAACTCATATGGTGGAAAAAACTGAAAAGCAAAAAAAGGAATGAAAATATTTGAGGTTGATAGCTGATTGAAAAGAGGACATGATCTATTAAAAAAATACCAATTTTTCAATCCTGCTGTTTCCCCAGCTTGTCAAACACAATTTCCTGGTTCATTTGCACTGAAACTATCCCTCTCAATATGGGATGCCACAGAAGTATTTAGCTCAAAAAACTACCACAGCTCTAACACAAAACACCACTTGAGCCCAGAAAGCCAGGATGCCCTGTGAAAGAAGGCTTGTGGCTGCATACAAAGTGTGAACAGCATCCTGGACAAAGCTGGAAAATTCCAGAGATGTATTGCACTGAGCTCCTCCCACAGCTATGGCCAGACAAAGGAAACTTCATTCAGCAGGAAGTTAGAGAGAAATGATTTACCTGAATTTTTCTCATCACTGAAGTCAGAAATGCAATCTTTACTTAAATGTTAAGCCACATATGGGGGCCATTAGTCAAAATTCCTTTTCTTTTTAATATCTTTACCAGCTTTGACATTTGATAACACTATTACTTAAGTCTGGTCTGGACAAGAATTCACAATGATCTTTAGGGTAATAATTTTCAAAGATTACGATAATATATCTTCCATGTATTGCTATCATTTGTCAAAGTTTTACTTAAAAGCAGGTATTAAGATAAATGAAATGGATCAAAAATGGGAGTACTTCCAAGAACATAAATGATGGTTAAATTAAGTTTGCAATGAGAGCCAATCCACACATTTTGACTTCTCAATGAAGTTCCATTTCATCTTGCAATGAGAAAGGCATGAGTGTAACATTTAAACCTAAAGCAAGAAACTACCACAGAAAACAGGTTGAATTGGCCAGCAAAGTCAGAAGACAAAGAAATGTAACAAATATTCCCCGCACTGAATTGGTGAGATAATGTCAGAAAATGAACATTGGCTCAGTTAAAACAACCAGACCCGTGAGGTCAGGCAACAGTATAAGCAGAGCTTGAAGATGAGTCAAAACTTGAGTGCTCTGAATATAAAAATCTAATTGAGCACTTGACAGATTTAACAACTCAATAGTACTTGCTGAAAAGCCACCTTAAGGCAAACAGCACTCAGGGTGAAAGTGACACCCCACAGCAAAGGTCTGAGGGCTTCAGAAAGAGGCTTTGCAATTTATTACTGTGCTGTTTTTCTCCCCTCAAGTATTTGAAGGCACTTTTTATTATTTTGACTGCAATTTAAAAACACTGGGAAACAAACCATAGCTGTAATAGGGAACTGCAGCTAGCACTTAGTATTTTTGAAATATCAAGATACATTGAAAAGACACAAAATTCATCAGGTGTTCAACGGTTCAAGTTTGGTTTTTTTTTTTCCCCTAAGTTATCTGAATTTCTCTTGCCTGTAACCTGCACTGTCCTGCTGTCTTGTTTCTTCAGCAGGCACAACACAGCACCACAGTGTTTAAACCAACTGTTTAACCACTTCAACCCAGTGTACACATCGAACACACCAGGAAATTTTGCATCATAATCTAAAGCATCTTCATCCTTCAAATCACTGGAAAAAAAGGAGGATAATTTCTTTAATCTCCCTCTTACTAGAGACAGGTTGGGCATTAAGTGGTTTTGGCAGATTGAGCTGTATAAAACAGCTTCAAGATGGAAACAGTTGGTCCTGTGCAAGATGGAAACAGGCAAGGACAGCAGACAATGCACAGCAAGTGCTGTAAGTGTTACTCTAGTTCTGGCTTGTCATTATACACCACCACAGCTTAGCTGCAGCATCACTTCATGCTTCTAAGTACAGCAGAGTAGTTTCTCAAGAAAACCAAACCCAGCATATTAGAAGGATTATATAGATATTTAGTATCAAGTGTTATCTAAATTACACACTTCTGTAGACACAGAAACTCATACAGAATGGGAGAGCCTGAGAAGCTTTAATTCTAAACAATCCTAACAGACAAAAATGTTTATTTGAAACCTTCAGTTAAAGAAAACCAAGAAAAAGTTAAGATAGGTTAGTAAGGTTCTATCAAAACAGTGATGCAAAAGGAGTCCAAAAATAAGAACAGAAGCAGTTTGACAGGTTGGCGTACACCACAGGGCCAAAGTAACATCGCTCAGTTAGCTAAAGAAATTGCCCAGGGTGAAGTGACCTCAATAAATGTTATACTTCAGTAAAAGACTTATCAAAGCTACAGAGATATCCATAAAATGCTCCTCTAGAAAATGTTTTTATTATATGTTAGTTCAGAATAAAACTCCACATTGGAAAAGCTGAAGAGTTACTTTTTCAACCGTTTTATTCCTAAACACAAATTTAGGGACAGAAGAGTTGACTGTCATGGAAAGTAAGAGTGCTCCACCTGTGCAGGATAAATTATTAACTTAAAGTAATAACTGGCCATAACAGCCCTCATCTAAGAAGGAATGATGCGATTCAGCTGATGACATCTGAAATAACAAAGGGAAGAAACTGCAGATGAAGCAAAGCTGCCAAATATCAAAGATGTTGAAAAGAAGATCAGAAGGATCATAAATACCCCAAGGAAAGTCCCAGTGGGGACAGAAGTAGTTTACGAGATGACAGCAGCCTAGCAGATCAGACTAAAAGTCCAGCTCGTCCATTAGTCTGCCGCTGGCAGAGGCCCAGGGCATAAAGGCATAAACAGCAACCCTTTCTCCAAACCCCCTCCCCATCTCCAGCGATTTCCAGCTTAGAGACTTCCTGTAAAAGAAATGGCATCTTTGTACTTGATAGTCTTGCATGGAATTTTCCTACATAAATTTATCCAATTACCTTTTGAACCCATTTACAATTTTATATCCACAACATCCTGGGGAAGGACATTCCACAGCTTAGCAGCTTTGTCTAAAGTACCTTTGTGCATTTGTTTCAAACTGCTGGGTTCTTCTGGGGGGTGTGAGGGGGGGAGAGATAAGAAACTTGTTCTTTTGTACCACCTCTATTTACTTTTTCCTATGCCATTATGATCTATGATATCTTTTCCAGGCCTCCCTCAACCTATCTTCCAGTTTGAAGTGTCCTGAGATGTATGCAGTCCTTCTGAGCAGATGCTGCTCCATGCCTCCAACTCTCCCCCCTGCAGTCCTCCTTTGAATTCCTTACAGGTTACACTGCATGTCATATTCAAATGCTTTTGAGAAGAGGGTGAAGGAAGTCTAGAGCAGTGAGAACAGAAAAGCAAGTTCAAAAGTAGAGATAATTTTTCAGGGGGGAAAAAAACCCAAACCAACAAAAAAATAAAGGTTCACTGTGTTCCTACATATTTGCAAGTAACAGAACTGTTCAAGCATTATTAAAAGAAGATTTAAAATAGGGAAAAAAACCTTGAAGATTTGTAGTGGAAATTATATTATTTTTCTGTGCCTTCATGCTTTACAGAGCTGAAATAATTTCCACGTACTTTGTTTCCCCCTCAAATGAACACTTCATTGCATTTAGTAACTTTCTATCCCATCTATGAAGAGACAACCATGCTAGAGGAGGTAAACTAATGAGACTTTGTACTCTAATTGTATTTAGCAAGGAAAGAAAAGAAATAATGGCAGTGAAACAGACTGCAAATAAATGGAGAGTGGGTGGTGGTTAAAAGAGGATGAAGAATGACTAAGAGTAATATTATAGTTTTAAAGTATAAGATAAAGTATACCTGGAATGTACTTTTATTTTCCAGTATTAAAAAGCAATCTAGGATCTGTATTGTTCACTTCCAAAAGTACAAACTATTCACACAATATTTAAGAACACATTTGGACTTAGTACGCTGGTGAGTCTCTGAAAAAAGGCTTCCCTCAGACTTGGGATGCCCTCAGGTCACACTTGACAGCACTGAAACACTGTGGAGCAACCTGTCATGGGCAAAGTTTCTGCTCTTGGTTTACTACTACCTGATAGTACACCAGTGCTGCAGTAGGAAACAGCTTATTGCAAGTGGTCTTTACTAAAGGAGTAGCTAATGAATTCCATCTGAGGTCAGGTAAGGTCACTACAAGTACAGTCCCCTGGCAGTAAGCATCTTGTGTTAGGAAAAAGCTTCATAATAGACCGAGGGCAGGCTCAGCGCACACATGTGCAGAGTTTCCTTGCTTTTGGAAGCTTCTACAGAAGGTCAAGTTCGATTGTAAGAGGCTTGGTAGTTCTAGAGATTTGTAACATTCATTTGCTGCTATAAAATGTGTTCTGTCAACATTTCTGAGAAACTGCCCACTTCTAACCTCCACCATCTCAAATAAGAAAATCTATTTAATTAAAAAAATATATTCCCACAGAAGACACACAAAACATATTCTGCAGAGAAATGTGCTCATAAATGCTGTAAGTGGCATTAAAAATTTTGGTTTCCATTATTTCAAACTACTTGCAGGTGTCATTTATCAGAATATTTTTTTTCATTTTTGTAGTCTGCCCAAGCAACCTCAATTTTTTTTTGTTAGGATGCAGCAAGTATATTTTGAGATTTTCCCAAGAGTAAGATAGAGGAAAACCAAAAACTTTTCTAGTGCTACCATCTCGCATCCAAGCTTTATAGCTTAGGAATTCACTTTATAATTGAAATTTGGTGCCTGCAAAATATTTGCAGTCTTCATAAAATCCTCTAATTTGGCACAGTTATGAGGGGTTGGGAGGGGTGGGGGTGGAATCAGTGTTGCATTTTCAGTAGGCTATATGAAGTGCTGAAGAAAACCAGTATTTACTAAACACATTTCAGGACTCTGGGAACTAGGGAAAGTGTATTTGCCCTAGAAAAAGGCAGGGCATGACTGGAGGAAACAGTTTCCCACAGATGACTGTACTTGAAAATATACATATAACTGGGAGAAAACCCACTGATACTTGCACACTTCTGATACTTTACAACTTTCAGCACACGATTTCATAAATGTAATACTATTGTGAGCAGCTGCAGTACAAAATCAGTCTGTAGAAATAAAATGAGCATATTATGCTGGTGCTTCACAACGTTTGTGGTGAGGAATTCTTCACATCTCTCTGCTGCCCACTCTACATAAATGTGCTGAAGTCTGAGTTGCTGCTCTGCCACAATTTCCCCTCTATAACCTGTTGCTTATTATTCTCTCAAACCCCATCTGCAGGTCATTTTTCTATCAAATGAGGTGGTTAAAATTGCTTCTCCTTTTTTTCTTTTAAACTTAGGGTGAATTTCAAATAGTCCAACACTAACTGACAGGAATTTATTTTAACCATTTATTTAAAATACCAACAGGTTTATACTGCTGCAGCTTAACAGCTCTGATCGGTTTCACGTAGTCTCTCTTCACTGTAACTTTCTCAGATACCTGTGTTAGCTCGCTGGGTGCTCAGAAGTATGGCTGAAAGACTAATGGCTGTAAGACTAATGGCTGTTATTTCCTTTTAGGCTCAGAGCTGTCTCTACACAGAATTTTGAGCATTACACAAAATACCAATGGGTATGGAAAGCAAGTACCATTGTGAAAATAGTTACTTAACACATAAAAATATTTAGAAATGTATCCACTTATCCTCTTTCCCTTTGTAGTTTAAGAAATTTGGAGGTCATTTTCCTCATGTAAGGGAAGGAAATTAATTAATCCCCAATCTATGAGGAAGACAGTACTTCAGAGTCAGAAATCTGTGGGTGCATATTAACTGAAGTTTTTTCATCTACAAGATATTCCTCTGTATTTATATTTATACTTGTCAGCATTTCACTTCCATGCCAGAGGCCTGAGAGGGAACTTGACCTGGATAGAATTGTTTCCTACATTTTGTTTATTAAATGATCTAACAGGCCACTTGGTTCCATGCTGACTGATGAGGTTCACACAGACCGCAGCACATACTCATGAACTTTGCATTTAAAAAGAAGCTGTTTAATATAGTTTTGCTGACTACAGTTTGAGTACCTCTCTTATAGGAAGCCAACAGAACAAAAAAAAAACCCAAAACCAAAAAACTAAACAAAAAAAACAGTGGAAAATTATTGGCTTGCAAGTAATAAAATTTCATACAGGTTATATCTCTGCCATCAAAGAAAGGCAGATCTCATGACAACTAATGCTACCAGAACGTGCTCCCCAGAAAAATACCACCTTAGGAGCACAAGGACAAAGCCACCTAACCAAAAGGGTCAGGTGTCTGTACTTCTCTGCTCATCACAAACACTCATTTGTGAGTTTCAGAAGTTATATTTAAACTAAAGGTTCAGGTCTCACAGTAAAAAACAAGTGCAAAAATATTAAGTACATGCATTAGGATTTTTCCTCCTTTTAGCAAAAAGTCCTTAAGCTATTGTTTTGTAAGCTAAGGGGAAAGTGTTTTACTCCTCTCTGAATTATGAACTGTAGCTGCATTTCAGCTTGGCTGTGCATCACATACTTCTTAAGTACAAACTGACAGGGAAGAACAAAGGGAGGAAGACACAAATTGGAGTTATATTCTGATCATCTGAAATCAAAGCAGGAGCTTCTGGTCTAAGACCCGAGCACAATAACCTGCTTGTAAGCAAGGAGTGGCAAAAAGACCACTCCTGCAGCACAGAATAGTAAAAGATGCTGAACGATAGAAAAAGCTGTGTCATTAATATTCTCTCATGTATTTTATAGAGATTTAAAACCTGTATTGGCTTCTTGATCCAGTTTATGACATGGCCAGGGCACCATGTAGCAGTTTGGGCACAGCTCATTAAAGACAGCAGTGCCCTGAAAGAGCTATGCATCAAAGAGCCCCTGCCAGCCTGACAAAGGCCAGGCCTGTACCTCAGATGTCATCTCACTCTCCCTTTATAGCAGATTAACACCTATGAGAAGACCTTATGCTAAAGAAGCCCCCTGGAAAGTGAATTGAATTACCTGACACGTAGAATGAAGGTAAAAGAAATACTCTACTATAACCACTTCTTCCTTTAGCCTGTTATTCAACAAAACCTCAAATTGAGCATCCTTGTTATGGCTATCACTGGTTATCTAGACTTCCAAGAGTTTGCCTACATAATTGTATATACATCTTGGCTTGCTTTCTCACTTCAGAAAGTTGACTGCAACCTTAATTGGGTTCCTCAGAGTACTGTAATCTCTAATAATTTTTTCCCAAATCTTACCATTCATTATTATATAAAATCACTTAATACCAGTAACTTCAGGGCTGCTGACAGAATCTCAGCTTTGTTTCAATATTACAGGTGACACAGCACAGAAGACAGCCTTGGCAACAGAAGGCCCACAGTTAGATACCTTACAGATACTCAGCATTAGTGGGATGGGCAATGCTCCTTATCTGTATTACCTGTATCATTCCGAGTGAAATTACACAACACTGCCAGTACAGGTAAAAGCCTGAGGATTCACTCCTTTCCCTGCCTTTGCTGTCAGCCATGTGGTTCTGCTTCATCTTCTGTGGCCCTCACCTCACTAACACAGCAGGAAATTCTCTACTTTTGCCCGGTTCAAGTTCTGCAGAGTTAGGGAGTTAAATCAGCTGACGAAGATCTGATGTGGTAGTACCAAGGTGGGTGGGGAGGAAGGGGAAGGGCAGAGTGCTCAGGAGCTTCCTTAGCAGCAGCAAGGTGCTAGACTGGATTATATCCTTACCATTAACTTCCCTTTGACAATACTTTCCAAATTGCTGTATCTATTTTAACTCTGTCACTACAGTGGTACAAGCACACAACCAATTGTGTAGTTGCAAGTTTGTCTCTGGCATTATTGAAAAATGGAAAATAAGTGGAAAACGTGACAGTGAAATACTTGATTAATAAATACTCCTCCAGATAGACCCAAAGCTAAGTCAATTGGGCAATGGGCTCAAACACAAACATTGAAAACCTGCTGATATGGTTCAGCTGCCTAGACAGTACACTCTGCTTACTCAAGAATACTTTACTGATTTAATTTACTTAGTAAGGAATTGACCTGGGCTAAATCAACATAAGGATTTAAAGGAAACACAAGAATATGTGTTTATATGTGGTAAACATTTTTAATTAAACCTGCTTGTAGTTTGGGTTTCCCGCCCCTGGATTTACATATCACTTATTTTTAGGTAAACCCTTAATTTTTAGGCTGTGGCTCCATTATAATTTTTTTCAGCAGCAGAAGAAACTAAAACACCTTCTACCTTTTCTCTCCCAGCTGTTTGTTCCTATGCCAGCCTAACCACCCAAGACAACATTGCTTTATGCTGGCAGCTGGACTTTTCTGGCAGGGTTTTCCGTCTCCAGTTGAATCACTTCCCTGATTCAGTTCACCATACGGCTGCACAAACACATGTGCTGGCTGGCACAACATGGGAGGCATGGCTGGAGTGGAAATGAATGGCCAGGAAAGGATGGGAAGTTGGGCTTTACTGCGCTGCAGTGCCACCACAGATGTAATCCCAGCTTCATTTTGCTTCCTGTTCTCTACACAGGATAAGAACACTAAAGAAACATTAAGAGACGGGAAAGAGTGACAAAACTAAAAAGGAAGGAGAGATAATGGCAATGATGAGTAGGGAGCAAATTCCAAGTATTTAAATGGTTATATACTGAGTTGATAGCTTTTAAGCACTCCACAAGTCACAAAAATTCTAAGTTCCATAGAAAACTTTAAACATCTTTCACTTTCCCAATGGAGATACACTATTTGATATCAAAGTCTTCAGAATGGTGATGCAGAAAGTTGTCTAAACTGAGAATTTACTATTCAATGCAGATTTTTTTTTTTTTTTTCTAGATTTTGTAAATTCCAGGTTTGGCTATGTTATCCTCTCAAGTGTACAAATAGAGAACTCCCTTGTGAATAATGCCATCAGCAATTCAGAAAAAAATTCATGAAAAGAAACATCAATTTGGTCAAACACCAGAGTGTGAGAAAATGTCTGAATTTAGAATAAAAGATGTTTTTGGATGAGGATGGGGATGGGTGTGGAATTCATGTCTGAAGAAGATATGCTTCAGCATTTGCATGTGTGTTCTCAGGGATGCCAAACTGCTTGGCAAGTTACAGAAGAGCTAAGCAATATCCTTCCTGGCAGTTGTTACAGCAAGCAAAGAACCGGTCATCTGATGCTGTTACACACCAGCAGGCCTTGAGTCCCATGAATGCAAGGTTCTTCCAAGTTTCCAACAACTGCTGAAGTCCACCAGGTAGGGTGATGGGGACAGCTTCCTGCCTGGAAGCCAAGCTGTGAGAAAACCCTTCCTGATCCTCAAAAGCCTCTTCAGAAGGTTGAGTTGGCTTGGAAGGTTAATAGTTCCATAGATCCCTGCTTCCGAGGAAGCCTGTGTGGCCAACTGCCGCAGAGGTTTGCATGCCAATAGGTAACGGATACAAGTTACTGGAGGTTTAGGAAACAATCAAGCAAAAAATCTAGGCAGAAATCCTGTACAATCTCATCTGAACTTTATTGTTAAAATTACTCCAACAAGACATTTTGACATCATCAAAGTCTTGTAGACGCTTTCCAGAAGACTTCTGAGCTTCTCAATAATAAATATGGTTGACAAGGGAAAATAGAGAAAGACCGACCAAAATGCCCCACAGCTATTAGATACTTACTGCAAATTTGCTGCCTCTAAGCAGTTGTTTTCCTATGATTCTGTCACTAAATGTCAAAGCAGTCAAGACAAGCAATTGCAAAAATAAAGACTGAACTCCATTTTATGGTAAGTATTATTGTGCTCTGGTAACTAAGAAAGCTCATGTTTCAAACTGAAACAAAAAGGTTGGGGTACACTTCAGCAGCTAGCTAAAAGGCAGTTTATTTCTCCAGATGCTGTTTTTATTCTAACTGTAGATGTATGAGTTATGACTGATTCCATGTGCCACTTTATTATTATTATTAGTTCAACCATCTGCAATTGCAGTGACCTCTGAACAGACCATTTACAATCCTTACTGTTTTAACCTGTCAGTTTCCTCCGGCCACTGGAGGTGGACTGCAAGTCCTGTACCCCTGCCACTGTTCTATCACAATTACTCCGCTTTTTATTTGGCATTTAATACAAATGCCTTGATACGTTCTATCCTCTGCCCTTTCCTTTATCAGTCATTACGTTGTGATTTTCGAAGTAATGAGATGCTTTTTTGTTCTGTGCTGCCTAGCACATCACAGATGTTATGAGAAATAAACAACAACGTATATACCAAATAAACACTTAAACATCAGCATTTAATTTAGCACATCATCTAAGCTATGTTGTTCAAAAAAGTGGTCATAAATGACAGACTTTTATACTAACATTATGTTTTGATGACTAAACTGGTTCTTTTATTCCATCAAACTGAAAGTACAATAGACATAGTAGCTGATTACATGCTGGAAACTACAGTTATTCTGTTAACTAATCCACAGGATTCCAGAAGTTCTAGGCATACAGTGGCAGAAGGCCCCATGATTATGACTCATGCTACAATTTTTCTCTCTCCTATTGTTTTGCAAATTCTCTGCTTAATCTAGAAATCCATTTCAACTAGAAGCTTCCAGGCTCAGCAGAAACTTGGAGATAATGTATCCCAAATGAGTGATGCTTCAAAAGGGTGCGTATCTGCATCATCTTAAATCGCTCTAAATCTGGGCTGGCACAGCCCTACACTTGTCACTGGCTTCTGAGCAGCTTCTGCCCCTTCCTGTGCACAGACATAGTCACTTGCATGATCCCACAGTGAGCCAGTTCAGGGAGCAGATTGAGCTGGAAACTGTGCAAGTGCCACCTCAAGGATCAGAAGGAGTGGGCTCACAGTGATACAGGATATGTCACACAATAAGGTTGTGGCAATCCAGATTTAGATAAGCTTATGTGGAGATATAGCATGAAAAGTCATTAAGCATCCTGAACGAGCCATATCTTCTGAGGTTTGGGTTTCATTTTAAAGTATTGATTTACTGCCATCAAATATTTTAAATCTGTACATTAGCAGAAAAGTTATCCCACATATACTAGTAATATATTCTCTTAATGGGATACATAATAATGAAGTTTTGTCTGAATGGATCTTTTAAGAGCAGATTCAAACTTCAAGGATTGTGTGTTCAGTTAGAATGATGCCTGCTTTCTCTGCCTTATGGCTGGCAACAACACTTTGAAACCAGGGTTGCCAACATCTAGGATACTACAGCAGCCATGCTGAAATCTAGGGCTCTCGTGCTCTGCTGCTTAAGGCTTTGCTTAACAGACTGGTTTTGTGTGGTAAAACAGTGACAGAAATTACAATATATTGATGAAGATATGCTAAATAAAACTGTGCTGCTTTTAGAGGAATCTGCTTCAGATTATATCAGTTATAATAAAAATTTCATGGGTCTGCAAGAACAGTAAGAGGGATGCAAGACAAGATTTAATCTACTTCCCAGTGATAACTTTTCATGATAGGTACCCCATGGCATGAGTCCAAACACACCCTCAAAAAAATTAATGCAGAAAATGTCAAATCTTTTAACATCATCTTTCCATGCAAAGTATTTCTATCAGCCTACCACCCTTTTTCAGACAGTGAAATTCCCCAAATTATCAATAATAAATACATGCAGCTATCAGTTCACCTACGGATGAGTAGCTTTTAGTACACAGTGCCTATTCAGAGAAATCAGGACTGGAAGATGAGAGCATAGTCCTTAATAATTTACAAGCCTATTAATCTTATCCCCAAAGACAAACAAACAGAATTTGATATCTTCTCGTATTTCCAGACCAAATCAAGATACAGTGTTTCAAAAAACATTAGGATCTATCAGTCAATAAGTATTATCAAAATGTTCTTCTGTGGAGTATCTTGTCAGCCCAGGGGTTATTCATCTTAAAAAGACTCTATTATGAGAGACAAAACAAAACAAAAAAAAGAAATCAAGAAGCTTGCTCTGTTGAAAATTAGATCAAAAAGGGTTGAAAAGTATTCAGTATGGCAGATGCTGAAGATCTTTAAAATGCTATTTTAGGCAGACAAGATGTAGGTCTAGTCTGGTTGTGCACAGAATAAAATTCCAGTACTCTACAAATGTTAAGTATGCCTAGGAGCAGAATTCACACCAAGTATCAAATACTTGCTTGGACAGTACAACATAGACAACCAGGAGGGGGAAAAGACAGCCTACAGGCTCATCCTAGGACTAAACACTAGAGTTCTGTAGTTGGCCATACAGGTGATCCATATCCCATAGCTATTAGTTACAGAGGGCAACAAAGTGATTGGTAAGAGTATCTGGAAAAGAATTATTAATATTATTATGCATCGCTAGGTCTTGTTATGGTCAAAACTGCAGTGTTTCTCTAAAAAACAACCTTAACACAAGCTGGTCAGCTTTCTTGGTATCTCCTGCTGTGAAAGATACACCCTACACTTCTACAGAACTGCTTTTGCTCTGTGCAAACACACGCTAGTAATGAGGGTTTGCCTGCAGAGAGAAGTGTTCTAGTTAAATCTCTACCTCTATCCAATCCCATACTTGCTTATGATAATCTTTCTTCTGTTTCGAAGTCCTCTTAAATGAGATAATCTAAATCTAGAGTAGTTAGCTGAGACACCCAGCCATAGACTATGGGAAAGGAGTAAAGTCCTGTGCTCTTCCACTGGCTTTGTTAAGTAGGCATAGGAACTGGAACTAGGCAGTTTCAGGGGCTCCACCTCATTTCTCACTCCATTTAGATTAATCTTACTCTCCTAATGCCACAGGTCTCAGACAGGGATTTTCTTCAGGCGTTATGTATGAGCTATTGTACCTTCCCTTCCTTACCTACATAACTAGCAAAGTTTACCTTCCACCAAAAATCAATCAGCAGAATTACTATATGATATAGGATAAAACACTAAAAACCCAGACGTGCCTTAGACCCCATGCCATTCATACAAAAAGCAGGACATAGCACATTATTTTACTGTGGATCCTTCTGAAATGGCCATAATTAAGGAACATGCTATTTCCTTAATTGCAATTTCCTTTTTATAAAATATCCCTTGACTCACATTAGTTTATATTACAATCTGGGAAGCACACCACCACACTGCCTTTTCAAAGCTAAATGTGTATGACACTTGTTCTTCCTTAAAGTTCTCTTTCACCACACTAACATTTACCTTCTACTTAAGGCTTTTAAACAGCATGTCATAACACAAGGTGTGTTCAACTGATTAGGCTATTTGATAACATCTTGGGACTACAAGGAGAAAAAAATGTCACTTAAAAATTATTAAAAAAAAAGAAGAAACATGAATTAAAAGAAGGAAAAGATAAGTATATATTATTTAAATAGTACTGATATACATTATCAAAAGAATAATTTTTACCAAAGTTTTGTATTGCATATTCTTTTGAAACAGGATATGAAAAGATTAATAGGTAGTATCTTTTGAAATTCAATTTTCTTTTGCAACTAGAGTGTATCCACTTAAACTTAATTAAACTCGGACCAATTAATTAATTAAGGCAGTTAAGAAAAACATTTTAGAAGAAAGGAATCTGATGGGGCAAAATTATTATGTCAGTGCATGATCTAGGACACATTCAAGATTAAATATTGGCAGCATATGTTCACAGAAGGGAAATAAAAAGATATCCTGTTAATAAATACAGTTCTTCCTTCTGGCATTTATGAGGTTATATCAAGTTCATTATGCATAAAAAACCTGAAATGCTTCAAAATAAAAAAAAAATGTGTATATATTAATTTGTCAGTCCAGCACAACTGAATGTCTTAGACTATAAATATCACTCTCTCTCAACCCACACAATTCTGGTTAATTAAACATTATTCCCATTTCAAAAATCCTCCATTCCCCTTTCTCTTTAAACTAGCAGCTGCAGTTCAATATGTTCATCCACAATGTTCCTTCTTAAGCAACCCCCGCCCCCGTACAGCTCTGGATGATTTGCAGTGTGTCAGACTCACCATAACTGGAAGTCAGTCTCCTAAGAGTACTCCCTACTGCTTAACTGGGATTGGCATCATGTTAATCCTCGTGGATAGATGAGAATACAAAATTAGGGTGTGGATGAAGTTTAAATCCTGTAAGAAAAACAAGTATTGCTAGATTAACAAACTTTGGGTTTGCAAACAGGAAGAAATCTCTAAGGTTACTTATAATTCAAAGTAGTACACTGAAAACAGTAACTAGTGAAATTTATCTGGACACGCATTCAGCTCGTGCCATATTTCAGTTTCAGCAAACCTTTATTACACAGAACAGTGCTTTTCTAATATCCAGAAGTAAAAGAATTTTTGAAAGACCATTCTGTCTCCAAAGAGACCATTAGGATCAGTTTTCCATTCTAAACAGAAATTCCTATCTTCTCAAACAGCTCCAGCTCCTCCAAAATAACCAAACTATCCTGAGCTTTCTAGCATACTTACCTGCCAAAAGAAACACACACTTCCAAAGGAGGAACAGTAGAAAACCAAGCAGCATTATTTCATGGCAGTGAAGTTTGAATGAGCACAAAAATATAATTTCTTTTCTTGGAATTACAATTATCAAAGGTTTAGCCTAGAAATGCTCTTTTTTAAATCAGGCTGCTAAGATGAGCTGCCCTTACCCATTTCTCTTTTTTCCCCACAGATTGTTACCTTTAAAGATCTACTCCCTGCAAGTTAGAGACGAATTGTGTTAACACTTGAAAGATGGGTCTTTGTGAATGTGAATGCTCTCCTGAACTCTCTAAATCAGTGTTCCCCAAAGTTTTTCAGTTTACTACCTCTAAGTCTCAGTTCTCAGTAATTTTTATTTGCACATCCCATTATAAAACTTTTAATTTTAAATCTTAAATGCAGCACAGTCCTGTCAGGCTCTTCCTGACATACAGTAGTGGGCCATATACACCAGCTATTTTGTGCTATAGGTAGTCAAGAAATACACATACTATACTTAAATGGAACATAGTGTAATTATGTACCAGAATTTTTAACATTTCTCATTTCCAGCCTACATATTACTCAGCAGGGCTTTGTGCAGTTATGACCCTTGTTTCACATCTACTCCTCATGTCAGACATTAGAAGTTCAGAACAACTTTGCCATTCGTAACAGGTCAGAACATTCTGACTACAGACCACACACAAAATGCACAGCTTCACAGGTCAGGTATTTCAAAGGATACTAAGATGCTGCTGTGTAAATTACAAAGGTCACAATGCTTTCAGCCACCCTCTAAGAATGCCAGAAGCCCCTCTTTCAGTTCAACTGCAGCAGAAAACAGGGCTCTGGAGGCACATTTATTATGAGCTACAGCACAGTGATATTAACTTAAAATGATCTTAAGTTACCTCATCTATGTAGATTAATTTTCTCTAATTTTCCTCCTTTATAACTCATTCCTCTGTTCAGAGGAATTTTCCTCCACTGCTGAAAAACTAACATAACATCAAAGTTGCAATGTTACACTTTCCTCAGTAGTAAGAGAACATGGTAAGTGAGATACTTGATCTTACACTGGAATTTTGTAAGGTATTTTTCAGTATAACCTGTAGCACAAAATCTTACAAAACTTGATGTTTTCTATTTCTTATAATATACAGTTCCTATATAGAACAATAAAAGTCATTAAAAATATGTCATCTTTATGGAAAAAAAAAAAAGTCTGATATTACATTCTCCCTTTTAAACATAAGACATAATGTAAACTCTTCTGGAAATGAGAGTCTATCCATAGACACACAAGCTCATCTT
Source organism: Megaceryle maxima (assembly GCA_024605025.1). Classification (NCBI taxonomy): domain Eukaryota; kingdom Metazoa; phylum Chordata; class Aves; order Coraciiformes; family Cerylidae; genus Megaceryle; species Megaceryle maxima. The sequence goes on along the minus strand of JANHGN010007632.1, from coordinate 209,023 downwards.
CATACTGCTAGCTCTCTCCTCTGTTGCAGATAGCATGGAAATCAAATAGGAAAGACTCTGAGGCACAATTGTTGAGGTGTTCCTGAGGGACAGTTACAGTTTCATGGCTTAATCACTCCAACTTTCTATTTTGTTAATAATGTAGCTGAATAAAAATGATGAGATACTACTTGTGCATTCATTTTAATGAGTCCCTGGAAAGAAATGCCTGGAGTAAAGCATGCCCAGATCTCCTGAATAAGCAGGAACATTTCTGCACAAAGATTAGAAACATCTTCAATTTATATACATTGATAACATCTTTTTGAACCTGAATCTCTGCTCTGCTTAAAAAAAAAAAAAAAAGAAAAAAGAAAAAGTTTGAGAAAATCTTAGAATATGAAAATCCGTGCCTGAGATAATGAAATCCTCCAGCACCAGCTTCCCCTTCCCAGCATTGGGATACTAATCTACTTTTCTTTTAGCTGCTCCAGTTCTTGTGTAATAATGCCATATCCTGAATTCAAATCTGCACAAATAAATCTTAACACTGAGTAGTACTTTAAGCTCTATGAATATTCCATCAGGCAGGACAGCTTTGTAAAACTGGGGTACATTGCCACAAATCAGCATGATTTTCTTAGCACTTTCAGAGTTAAGAATCAGAATCATGGCAGCAATCAGGATCCTAAAGATCTTGCTGAGACATAAACCTTTGGAGAAGATTTTTAACAAGCTATCAATGCTTTGTTTAAATCCTCATCACTACATACAGCAGTCATTTATTTCTCTGTGCATATTTATTTGGGCAAACTTGTAGGGAAATCTCAAACAGGTATTTTTAAAGGAAGAAGTAGCACCATCCATCTTTCAGTACAGCATGAAACCACATAACTTTCCTGAGTAGTCAACTGTCAGGGCTTAAACCTTAACATGAGTGGTTATTCCAGTAAAATACAAAAATTAAGGAAGTATTTGATCTATGAAAGATGCTAGTTTTGATCTGCCTGGTAGGTACTTCCTTTCATTACTAGTATTCCTACAGAAAATGCTCATTAGAAGCTAAAAAACACCCCACCCAAATGTATAATGACTATGTCCAAGCTCCTACCTGAACACAGGCTGGAGTTTCTGTGTGTTAGATACTATCTCAAATGTGCTACCTGAAGTGTGACTTACAGGATGAGAAGGATCGCAGTTGATGGCAGTGAAGATTGTAGATGGACATGGTCGAGAGGAGACCTTTGACTAGAAGTGTATCACAGGCAAGGAAAAAAATAAATCATCTTGAAAAGCAACTACTACAGGGGACAAATGTATTGGACTTCAGAAGTTTCATTAAAGCAAATTATTCATTAGCATAGTTTTATGATCCACTCAAAACTGAGGAGATATCTTTTCTCTTAGGGGATGGAGAATAAAACCAGTATTACTAAGAAAAAATTAATTACCTCTTGTAAGTTTAACATTTAAAACATGGCTCTGTAGAAATGAATCCCCAGTGAAAACCACTGACCGACATTCAACAGGACAACGCAGGGCTTTGCACACTGAAAAAATAGAAGTTCATTGCACGGGGAACAATAAGTATGGACTTCAACAAGAAACAAAAGGACACAATCTTTCAATGTCCTTAGTTTAACTTGAAATATTTTTTAATCAGGCACACAGCAAGATGTATACCGGTCTGCCCCAAAACACAGTGCTTGCTTGATGGAGCAAGTACTCAGTACTTTTATAACCTCGGTTATTCAGCTCAGCGAGCAAATGCTGAGACGGGAGCGTGCCATGGCAAGGTGAAATGCCAAGTAGCAGAAACAGCTGAGCCAAATCCACACTGTGCCAACCCAGTCTAAGCAGCTCTCTCCTAAGGAATGAGGAACAGAAACCAATGTGATTTAAAAAAAAAAAAAAAAAAAAAAAAAAAAAAAAAGATCTTGAAAATAAACAATCCAGGAAACAGCCTTATAGCTCTTGCAGTGGGGCCATTATGGGGCATCTCATCACCTCCCTCGCCATGCCTCCTTTGAGGTAAGTCCTCTGTGTCAAACCTGAAAAATCAACGGTAACAGAAACAAAGAATCTAGAATGACAGATTAGATCTCAAGGTCTAACTACCTAACTAAAAATAAATATGGAAGGCTGGAAACAAAATTACAGTTTAATCCACCATATTTCATCTCACTGTTAAACAGACAGCTCTAATTCCTAGTATCTTAGAAGTCTTGACATCTGTATCGAACTTTTAATCTGAAGCTAAAAATGGGGTGAAATTTGTGTAGTATGAATACACAATATTATGAACAGAGACTTTTTCATCTTGCAAAGGTACAAAACATGTTTACTGGGTTTTGGAGCAGAAAACATCTGTATTTATTTAGTTATAAATTGGCTTTCAAAATGATCTATTACTGAATTCTCAAATATGTTTAAAGCAACAAGCTGTGGGATCTTCGATTTTCTCTTTAAACAGTGTGCAGGCAGCTGTGCCTTTCTGAGCCATCAGCACGTTAACAAGACATTTCTTATGGTGCAGAATTATAGCCTGCGTAAGAAGATAAAAACCTGCACTTCCAGTGGAAGGGACTAACCCTCCACTTCTTTGGCCACATGTTCCAGCTGTAGCTGATGCAAGTGCTGCTGGGTTGTGTAATCAGCTAGATAGATGTGGTTCCTTATCTGGCCTGAAACTAATCCCCCACACCAGGATACTTCCAGCCAGATTAGGAACGCAGTTCAGCTGGACACATCTGCACAAGTGCTAAATACTGCTGAGACCCCATTTCTCCAGCAGTCCTGCCTAAGAGCACTTTAACACAACCACAAAACTGCATCTGATGAACCATACTCAAGTACCTCTGGGATGTTCACTTGTAAACAGCTTCATGCTTTTAATATTATTCCACTCCAAGATTATATGGAAGAAGCACCTCTAATTTCCTAGCCTGTCATTTCATCTTTCTTACAAGTTATTTCTGACTACAGAAATGCATTTAGAGAAAACGCTCTTCCAAATATTATGATAATTCTTTGGTAAAAAACTTGAACTGGGCATGGAATAACATCTTTTCCATAAATTCTACTATTTACTCCATTGTACTAATTTCCTATAAATAATGTATCATATTGGTATTCTAAAAAAATGGATTTTGTTGTGTGTGTCCTCTCAACAACCACCAACCAAATAAAAGGAGAATTAGGGCAACAAATACATCTTAAAATCTGCAGATTTTGCAAAAAGTACCAGCTAGTAAAGGCAGAAAGAACCACAGTAGTACGCTGCTGAGGAAGGCTTGACAATTGACCGACCAGCAACACAAGTCTTCCACCCAGTGCTCCAGCCTAGCACAACCCTGCAGCTCATCCTTGGGAGAGGTAACAAAAAGGCCATGGTGAGATGCACTGGGTTCAACAGAAGGGACTGGTCGTGATGGAAACAGACTAGAATGGGGATATGAGGAACAAAAGGGCAAGTGTATTGAAAATTAAGCTCTTGACTCCTAGAGGTGGTTAAAACAATAAAATCAGTTTAAGGACTTTTTTTTCTCCAAACTGAGAGAAGTAAAAACTTCTTTTCAAAGGAATGAGATATTCCACATAATTTTTCAGTTTTGTGCTTATGCCAAGCAATACCACCACGCTAAACAATTCAAAGTTAAAATGTTCAACAAAATAGATTTCATCTCTTTTGGGAAAAAAAACCCCCAAACCGATATGTAAAGTATCTCAGGAAAATGAATGCATTTAAAAAATCATTTTGGTCATAAACCTGACATTTTTTACTGCAAAAACTGCTATCCACTTTCTCCAAACATGAACAAATATACTTGTATTTCCACCACACATCTGTCTACCCTAACGCTGAAAATTTTCCAGTGACCTCAAGCACTTCCATCTCCCTGTAAGTCCCAAAAGGATAACCAACATCATAAAAGGTCCAATCTGAACAGATATCTAATAGATTACACAGTAATGGATCTGTTAACTGATCCATAGTTATAAAATACTTATGGACATGTGGCACGTAGTTACCAAACACCACCAAGTTCATTAGGCAATTTTGTCTAAGTTCACATTTCTTGCAAGAATTATTCCAAGCTTTTGCAAGAAGCTGGGGTTTGTTTCAAATCATCCCAGTTTATTGAGAATATAATCAATCTGTAAAAGCCTAATTGTTTACTTTACAGATCACATATTCAATAAATTCTCACAGAATCATGTCATTAATTTCTTCCCCCTTGTCCCCAAATAAAAGTCACAGGAAAGAGAATGCTCAAACTGCTTTAAATTGATCACTTCAGTTTTGCTTTGTGTCTTTTCATCCTGAACAGAAAAAGGGCAGTCATTTTCTTTGGCAGTAGCTTGTCTCTTGAATACACATTAACAGTTGGCTTCCAGGTTTGAAGATTTTGGAAGGTTGGAATAGTTCTCTGAACAAAATCCCAAAATCACCAGCTAGTTCCTAAAGACATGATTTTATTTTGGGGAGAAATTTTGTACCTTTTTTGTTAGACTCTCACAAAAAGGATGTAGTCATTACAAGAGAGCGCGCACTTCAGGCTGGTTATTTTTTATGTGGCTGAGTTTGGACTGAGTCAACAGGATAACAAATTCACTAAGCCCATCTCCTATATTAGCTAAACTGAACTTGTAGGAAAATGACACCTAATTCAGCATCTAGAGGGAGGAAGTAACTAAAGTTATCAATATATAGATACAGGACAACCCATTTGTATTTTATGCATGTGTAACAATCCATGAAAGAAAGAATAAGAATTGGAAGCTACCAAAATACAACTGTTGCAATGCATTATGTCAACAGATATTTACTGTCATAGCCAAATTTATTTGTTAACATTTAGTGAGTGTTTGGCACATCAGTATGAAATTACTAAATAATCCTGGCAAAATGTTTTTGAGACAAAACTCCTTTTATGAGAGCCTGACTGTAAACAGACAGGCTTTTTATTCTGATTTTCATTAATAATGCGAAACCAGCAAGACTAACCATTGACTGCAACAAGTTACAACCTTACTTGGGAAAAATGAGCCCTTCCAAATACTATAAAGATGATCAAAACTATCTGAAGGCCCATGCAGCCCAGGAGCATGGCTAGTTTTGAGGAGAGGGATGACAGTTTGACAAGTTTTCACTTACATGCAGTAGAAGAGTACAATAAGAAAGTACTCCAACAAGTGGTTTTTTCTGTTTATAAAAAATAAACACATTTTCTATTATATTCCTAATTCCTTGAAGATGAAACTTCTAAAATTTTGAACACTGGAGAGCACTATTTTAAACCCCCAAAACCTAAATAACAATGATTCTTCCAGAACCGCAACACCGCTTGCAATGCACTCAGAAGGCAAATTGTACTCGTGTTTTCCAGCATTACAAGGCAGATGTTTTTTCTTGCATTAACAACACTTGATTATAAAATAAATTTAGCCTATGCGCAAAGAGGAGTGAACATAATGGCTCCCTTAAGGCACAGCTTTAAGGTATGAGGGATATTAGCTCAATTACTTTTTCAAATGCCGTAGAGAAGGATGACAGAAAGAAACAGCTTCCAGTTGTCATAGTCCTAATCTGTCTAGTCTATAGATGGCTTCGCTCCAGAGTTCTCTAATAAACTCAATTACAACACAACACTGTCCTTATAACATGCATACTGCAATCTGTGTGGTCTAGTCGGATTGGTTCAGGGAAAGCATTTTGGGTTTTGAATTATTATTTTTTTTAAAAAAAACCTGGGATAGCAAGAGAAGGTCATTTCATTTAAAGAACCCACAGGAATCTCATAATATTTTAAATATTTTTATTTGTGTGAAGATAGGCATTTGTGCAGGATGTGGTGGGGAAATTTGGGGTTTCTATATTAGTTTATTTTGGGCAGAGGAAGATTGCTAGTTCCCTACTAGTGTTTTTCCTAGATTGTTTTGCAAAACTGCTTCTAGTATTGATTGCCTGTTAAAATATTTAATTTGGGGAATTAATGAAGCAGAAGCAAGACATCCACGTAACGGGTCAACAGCAAAAATTATCAAAAGGGGAAGCAAATCTGTGTTGTTTGGGTGTGGGAGAATAATGAGTAAGTACCAGTGGCACTGGTAGGAGAGTGACATTTAGGGAAACAGACTGCATTCGAGTCTACAGGGAAGGAGGATGAAAAACAGGAAGAGGTGGAAATAAAGGGCAGAGGAATGAACAGAATGAGGACTGACTGGGTAACAAAACCCGTGGAAAGTAGACTATCTTGAAGAGATCTGATCTAGCCTGATAGAAATTCTTCCGCAAAGGACAGGTAACATTTACAACAGTACGTAGGACTGAAAATTCAAAGCATGCTGCTTCACTAAGCCCCGAAAATAACTTCATTTTAACCACATCCTACATTTCACCACAAATGCTACATTTAGCTTATGTTTCATTGTATTTTTAAACAACAAATTACCAAATAGGTCTCTAACTTTTTAATTCAAGTAAGAGCATCAGAAATCTGAGAGCACAGAAGAAAACATTTTCTGTTGTGACACACTCAACTTGGAATGCTGTCAGTTCCTCACCCAGCTCTACCAAACCCTCCTGCCACCATCTTGCAGATCTGCAGCTCCCTTGGGTTCACTGACACACTCCCCATCCCATGGCCTGATTTTCAGTGTAGCCCTAGGAATCTGTTTTCAGCACAAATAAGGGAGCAATAAATTTTTGGAAAGCAGGTAGGAACACTAATATGGCTAAGGAGATGTAAAAACATCTAACATAACTCATTCTTGGTGATGCTGACAACCTTCTGCATGGCTGCAGGTTAAACTAATTTGGGTAAGCAGTAACTCAGCTGAATAAGCATCACTCATCTCATTCCTGGTTATTCAGGGATCTATTTTTTTGATGCAGCTATAAGAGTATGTGTGCTACCATAGCACAAAACCCTGAGATAAGGGGCAGGAGGAGTAGGGCAGCTCTTGAAGATGGCTTATGCAATATGCCTGCCAAAACACTAGCCAGAGACTGAGGGTGCTGAGCCAGGTAAAATGAAAGGATTACATGGCTAGCCACAGCCAGAGACAATAGTGCCATTTCCTTCTCTTCCAGCCCTGGAGCATATTCTGTTACCTTCCAAAATGCTTCAGCCCTGCATTTGCCTGACTCAGATGAGCTCCTTCAGGGTCAAAAAGCAACATAAATCTTTAGCAAAAGCTGTGGTTGAGCAGAATTAACAGCTTACTGTTATTTCATTATATTCGACACAGGGATGTTGCATGGGTGCCTCCTGCCTCCCATGACTCTGGTGCCAGCCTGACTCCCTCCTTTGTGCTGGTCCTGATGTGTATGAGCCTCCTAATGGAGTCAATTAGAATTGCAAACCTACTGCTAAAACTGTCTTTTCTTCACTGGATTAATTTTCTGTTGCTTTAACAAGTTGAATTGAGTTCAGTAGAGGGCCCACAGGTGCTGGTGACAGGGGAAGAGGCAGAGGCATGCAGCTGGGGGGAGGAGGGCCGATGGAATGAAGAACAAGGCTATTATTTTTGGATTAATTTTGGTGCTGTTTTGTGCTACAGCTGAGTGAAGGAAAGGAAGTAAGATCTATGAAGAGAAAAGTACTGCTGCAGGGTAATTAAGACCTAGGAGTAAACATGCCAAATGGTGTTTGCTACAAGACAACAAACAAATGTGAATCAGAACGTGAATCAGTACTTGAGCAGAGGAAGGAATGTTTTCTCTCCTATTCAGGATGCACTTCAATTGTTTGGAGAAGGTGTGAGTCATTAACTCCCGCGTGTACAAGTGAGACATCCAAAGCTATAAATACCTGACATACTTCAAGGGCTCTTTGGAGTGGCAGAATTAAAATCTAGATGTACTTTTTCAAAATTACAGAAGCATGAAGCTGTGCATCATTTCACAGGTTTTGATTTGTTGTGTTTATGTGCTTCTGAATTGCATTACCCGAGCATGACGAGCTATAACCTTGAAAGGACCCATTTTCTTGCTTCTGATGCTCTGGATAGCTAAACAGCTCTTTGGGATAAAAGATGAGAGGTGCACAGGACTTGACAGTACGATATTTTAAGGCAGCATTTTTGTGTGTCTGAATTTGTAGCTTATCACAGACATTAAGTAAAATTACCTTCCTGATGGCAGCCAAGAATCTCACTGGCAACAGTTGCGTGACAAAAACAATCCTCCTCCTCCTCATTCTCTTTGATTTCATGTCTGCTTGTAGGAGTTCAGCATCAAGACAGTAAGAAAGTTTCAGTAGGTCATTGCAACATTGATTATTATGGAAACTGAAGGATTATTTTTTTTTTTTTGGACTATAATATACTTGAACTCTTCTTATTCAGCTCATAACTCCTAACATAATTCATTCCTTTTAAACACTGGTTAAAAGGCTGGTCAGACTCCAGAGAGGGTCTTCATTCTCAGGTGAAATCCACCACAGTATCACAGAACACCAGTGCATTAATGTAGTAGGATTATCAAACACTGCTGAAGGGCTTGTTTCCTCACATAGACATCGCCAGTCTGGCTGCTTAAAGCCAAATATTAATAATAATAAAAGTATAGATCCTGTTCCATCAGATACGCAGCTTTAACATTTTTTCCTACAGAAATCATCAAACTGAGATGGTATTTAACTCCTACACAATCATTATAGAGAAAAGTTTTTTTTCTCCACCTGATGTGTTCTTTATAATGATTCTTGCAATGCCTTCTGCCTTGGATAAGAGATTCCCAGGAATACTGATAGACTATATACATGACCATGGTACAGATGCCTTCCATAAGGGAACCATAAAATACCACAAGACATTACTCCGCTCTGACTGACAAACTCCTGGGAAACTGATTGCACAACAGGAAGAGGACAAAACAGGGTTTAAGATCTTGGATGCACATGAGAGTCATTCATTTACCCCTGACCCCAAATCTCAGAATAGAAATGCATAAGAGGAACACAAAAAATATGCTTGGCTTTGTGTAAGCACATAGAAAGTATGATTTTACAGTAGCATAAATATTTAACTACACTTCTGTATCACTGGTGATATCCTTTCATAATTCAAATACCTTTAAAATTTCCTATTATAAAACCTCTTTAGAGCTCTACTTCTGGTTTCCTTCATTTAATAAAGACTCGTGAAAGAAATACTTCTATGAAGAACTTATGTCCCCCCATCTATTAAAATTATTTTGTCTTCACAGAGACTGATCAGGTATCATTACAAGCCAAGGCTATACAAAGTAATCTCTAAATCTTTTTGTTCCTTTTGTTGAAGAGTTTTTTGGAATGCAAAAGCCTGACTGCTCACACTATTGTTGCATTTGAAACTCTGCATTAACTAGTGCTACATCACACACCATTTCACTACTGTTTGGAAACCAGTAGAATATAAGGTGATGTCCCCTATACATTTGATTAAAAAAAAAAAAAAAAAAAAGGCTGTTTAAAACCCTAGAAGTCTGAAACAAATACTCACACTTACTGCTTCAGAGCAAATAAATCAACCAATGAGCTCATCATCAAAAGTTTCTGCATGCCAGAGCCACCCAGCCTGCAATGTGATAACACAGAGAACCTCAAAACTACAGCAGGATTATCCTATCCATGGATTTGAACACAGTCACCAGGGTAATGCTCACAATTCGTGTAATAGGAGACATTTAAAGAACATTTAATTAGCTTGTACTGTACCATTTATGAATCTTATCTCTCCTATGATCCCAGGAAGCAGAAGCAAACTGCTACCGTACTGAGACTTGATGCAGTTGCCTTTGTGTAAGTGTCTGAAGGACAGTGAAGCTTAAATAGCTGTTGCCATGAAGTCATGAGCTAAATTTACAGCATGTTTCATACAGTGGTTCCCTCACATGGCAGCAATAAGCAAAACATTCATTTGTCTTACTAAGTCTAAGGTAGTGGTGGGGCTTTTCAGGCTGGAATCACAAATCACTTAACACCGTGCAATTTAAAAAGAATCTAGAGGATGCAGGTTTTCCACAGCAGGGCCCCATCAGGCTGCCGCACCAGCTAGCAATCTTCCACCAGCTCCTTCAATGCACATTCCTGGACTGAAATGCACAAAGTGGGAAAAGCTAAATATGTGATGAAAGAGACATACAAGTATAAACCCATCTAAACGCTTAAGAAAAGTTGCTCTTCAAATGTCTCATTCAAAAAGATGGCAACATATTAAAGGGATTCTTCTCAAAAGAACCCCCTGCAGAAGCCTAACGCAGAAGGCCATTCCTGGGGCTGTGCAGCAGAGGTGTACTGTCAAACACTGTTCACTCAGCCTAACAACATCTGTCTTAAAGGAATGGGTTGATAGATTTTCCTACTGCCTCCACGTATTGTTTTTTTAACGTTACCAGTCGTGTGAAGAATGGAAAAAACCACATCATTTGAGAGTGGGCTGAAAGTATCAGTCAAGAACTAAAAACTTTCTTTTGTCAGATGGAGTGATTTACGAAGCTACTGTCTCAGTGAGAATATGGTGAATGACTGTGTGAGCTCATTTCAGTGCAATGTAAAGCAAGCTAGAGGTTTAAATCCCTAGCAGTGATGTAAACTAATCTGCCTCACTCTGTTCCAAAATCAGCTAAGAGGTATTGCAGCTCCAGTCTGCATCCTGGAGGCAGGGGCAGTAACCTGTAGCTGACGGATGACTGAAAGGCAAGGGACAATATCGCCTTCGTGGGTTCCACTTTATCTACAAAGAATTTATCACTCTGTGCCAACAGAGAGCAGAACTGAGTGAAGGAAATGTGTCTGGCAGCTGTGAGAACTTCATAAATACCTGAATCAAAAGCAAATGTAGTAAGCATTCTGAAAAAAGAAAAAAAAAAAAAGGAAAAAAAAATTCTTCATTAACTGGATTTTATTTTTTGGTACTAAATGGCCTCATTTTTAGAAATAGCAGTGGTAATGAGACACACAATGGTCAGCAACAGGCATCCACAAGAAAGGTTCTGGGAATGCAGTAGTGCTCCAGGCTGTCAGCTTTGCCCCACTCCATTTTCTCTTTGATGTCACTAAGTTGTTCATCTTATTAGTTCAAGCTTTATCTTTTGATCGAGCCTTTGTAAGATATAACTTGGAAATTAGTTTCTTAGAGGGACAAGAGCTGTCAAATAGTAACCCGTATCAGATCAACCCCAACAAAGTGGTAACAGCTTAGGACAAGTCAGAGCCAAAGTTGGAATTTCAGAGCATACGTGCAAATTATTATTTTTTTAAAAACCACAGTGTTGACATTACAAGGGAAGAAAAGAGAGGAAAGATCATATCTTCTGAACCCTTGATCAAATTACTTCATAATTCACCCACTAAACCTATCCCGTTTCCCATAAGAGACAGCAATCTGAGACAGAACAAGCATGTGGATTTTACAGCGTGAAGGGAGAAAAGGGAAGCAACTACAGTGTTTCAACTAAATCTCTAGAGAATGTACAAGCATTCAGAGATACTTAAAGTAATTTTATGGAATTTTTCAGATATAAAATAGGGGCCAACTCATAATTATCCACAATCAATGTGGAAGATATATAAGCTAGGACCACAGAACTATATAGTCTGCAATTTCCTATGCTTTTCATCACTGAACTTTTTTCAAAGCAACTGTCAAAGATATTACATTCCAGTATTTCGAAGATGGTATCTGGTAGCTCTTAATTTATCCTAGCCTCTCATCTCTGAAGCAATTCTGTTTCTGTCTCAGTGCCTAATTTCCATTTTACACATCCTATAATTGTGTTTGTCCTTTTGTCCTTTAAAGTTGTCTTCTAAAAGATTCCCATCATTAACACATCTACAAGTAATGTGCTGCCTTTCTGGGTCCTTCAGCTGAGATATAATTATTAAAAAGATAATTATTTTTCCTTACATATTTTAGAAAGTTAGAAATTTCTTTAAATTGCTCTTTTACAAAATGTTGTGGGCTTGGACATTTCTTTCTTCTGGATGGGGTGTATCCTTTAAAGAGGTTTCCATCCTTAATCTGTAAACTACCTTGGTGTTTTGAGTTACTGTTCACTCTGTCTTCTACCAAGTCCTGGCCATTTTAAATCATATTTAAATTCTCAAAGTTTCCCTTTACATAATTAGGAACTACTACTCTAAGCCCAGTAATCTTAGTAAGGTATTCTAGAAACCCTGTATAAGATTTTAAAACATTTTACTTCAGCCCATCTGCCTTCTCTCACCTTTCTAAACAGACAGTTCTCTTCTCATTTTTATAATGGGTAACACACGAGTTTTTTCTTAAGATACAGTCACTAGCACTTATTAATCTGTAATACTAAAAGCTGGCAAGGCCTCATCAAGATGAAAAAAATGTGAAAAATAACACTGAGCTGTGCCTATTTCATGATACACTCTTTTCTATATACAAAAGTATAAATAGTGTCCACAGCTGTGCAATTTATCCTTAGCCATCAAACATCTACACAATCTTACCATTTCTAAAAGTGTCTGCACTGCCTACAAATGAGCTGCATTAATATAAACAGCACAGAAGAGCCAGAGAGCCTATAAAACAAAAGCTCTAGGTACAGAACTTCACTAAACCCAGAAGTGTCACCTTCAGATTTAAAAAAGTAAGAGCTCATAACTATTTCACAGTTGATCAGTTTGCCAGGAACACTTTCCAATGTTTTGATCCCACAATCTTGAATTGCTGGTTTATACTCCTTGAGGAAAAATGAGAGCTAGTCTGACAAGCACAGAGCCAGCCAGCTCCTCTGTACTCTTGACTTGTCCCTGTGCTTATGTACTGGAGATACTTCAAATCCTGCTGAAAGTTTGAGAATTGTCTAGTTTGGCCAAAACACCCAACACCCTCCTGACAGAAAAGATAATGAAAAAACCTGGAAAGACGAACAGATGAAATAAAACAAAGGCTCTGTCTAACAGCCAGGCACAGTAACACAACTAAGCATGGGTTCATTGTCTCAAGTCCTAAATAAACAAGTTCATCATACAGACCACGCTATTAAAAAAACGAACACAGTTCACTTACAGCACTTTGCAGAGAATAAGTGAGTCTAAAAAAAGCTGTGCATTTCATCTTATCTCCATTTTAAGAATGAGCAAGTTTCTTAACCTCTTTGTCTCAGTTTCCAAGGCTACAAGTGAGGCATGACAAAGGCAGGAAGAAAACCCAGATATTTTTTGGCTCCCAGGTGTTGTTTTTTTTTTTCTTTCTGCTGTTCAGACATCTTATCTTTCTAAACTGTAGGCTTCAGGTATTTAAACATATGCATTACTCTATGTGCAGCCTGGTTTTTGGTGATTCTAATCAGTTTTCCTTTTTGTAAACCTGGCCAATTGTTTGGTGGTTAAATTTGATCCCTTCTTGCTTATGTGCACTTGGAAATAATCAAGGAAACAATACCCTGACCAGTACTAGTTGAAAAAGGACACATACCTATAAAATAAACTATTTTTAAAGGTATGCAAATAATGTGAGAAGACAGGAAATGACATCTGAATTGTAAATCAAACCCACTGTTTTGCAAAATTTCTGAAAAAGCTTTGAAAACTGGCTTTTTCTACTCTTCTTCCCCAGATGTCTTTGTTCACTACAAAATGAAAAACAAAGCAACAGGAAAATGAAAAAAAAAAAAAAATCCCTCCTCCACAGAGAAGTCATGAAGTCTCCTCCCCCTTCCAAAGGGGATCACAGTTTGCCAGCTTTGGCAGCCACTGTAGTATTTAAAATAGAATGAATCCCAAAATGTGATTTGGCAAACAAAGCTGAAATATTCAGTAAGTCCGTTTTCCCTCTTTTTCATTTCCTTTCTACCGTTCTAATAATATCTAGAGGGGCTTTCAAGCACCTTAAAGATTAGACGCACGCGTAGCTAACATCTAGACAAAGAGCCCCATGAACTTTAACACATATGCAACACATGAATCAGACAGACCTATCTTTGTGAGGAGAGTGCTCCTTGTATGGCCAGTCCCCAGAGGGCTGCAACATTTCAAACAGCTGCTCTTACTCTCACATACAACTGGAGGTTTGAGGGAGGCACCCTATATGACTTCCTAGACCAGAAAGCATCAGTTGATTGCTCCCAGTCGATTTGTCATTAGTAAAAGCCAACAGTAACAAATTTTGTGACAGGTTCCATCAATTTTTCAGTGTACATTGGCAGTTTTCACCTACAACGAGGTGAATCCTACAATCCAGAACACGATATTTTATAGATATTTTAGAGAGAGCGTGCAATGCTGGGTTGAAAGAAAATACAAGGGCAAAAGTTGGTAGATGGATTGGAAAGGTATGAGGCCTTCACAAGAATATCCAAATACACTGCCAGGCTGAAACATGCTAGCTGGAGTCAGTATGCAATTAACTCCTCCCAAAACAATTGGTTTTGAAAAAAAATATTTAATATGAAACACAACTTGGCACAGGTTGGGAACAATAGGCCAGTTGTCACAGATGTTTGAAGCAACAACAGAAAGCACATTTTACCAGCATAGGTAAGAAACTAGATGTGAGGAAAACCCCACAGTTCAACTTTAAACAAATATTTTCAACACAAGGAACAGATCACGTGGCAGGTATAACTTATTTCATTGGACTTGTATATTTAAAACCATTGACTTTTCACAAACTAGGAAGCACCGTATATAAATGGATCCATCTTACACATTCTGTGAATGTGTAAGTTAAGTATTTCTGAATGCACAAAATACTAGTTTTAACGTGCAACTAGACAGCCAGCGGAATGCTGCAGATAGTAATTTTCATTTCTAAGATGGACAAAATATCTTGGATACATTTATGCAGTATCATAATTTTGTATAAACATTCCTGTTCAGTATCTTGCAATACACTTCCAAAATATTTCTGGAGCAAAATTTTCTCATTCAAAGAGTAGCAAAACTTTCCAAGCATTTTTAACCTACATTTTGACTTCTGCGTGTTTTAAGTTTTAGAATTTTTATAATCCAATCCTGAGGCCTCACAGACATTTCTAATTTGCCATCAATGAAACTGTTCAAAAGCAGCATCAGGAAGACTCAAAGACTGATTTCACAGATCACTGGTCCAGGCAGTGTTTGTAAACTGCTGACCCAAAGCCACAGAGAATTGCTAGGGCCTTGTGGATCAAAGGGAGACATACAGTTTGCTGGTTATTCTACACTGATTTGAAACCTGACAGGTTTTTGTTTTTAAAAAAAACAACCAACCAACCAACAACAACCACAACCAAACAAAAAACACCAAACAACCCAGAAAAGAATGCCACAAACAACAAAACTCCCTTAAAATAGAGTTTATGCTAAATGAGTCATATTAGCACACACAAGTAAATCAGCACGTTGTTCTCACTTCCCCTCCCTCAAAATGCATCGTGTTCTCTCAGCACAATACTCCTGCACAAATAATTCAGCACTTGCCAAAAGCTACCACCAAGCTCTAATTACAGCAGCCTTATTCTGTATATTCTTAAATCAAAGCAAAACTAAATCAGTCTGCTAAAAATGGCCAATACTTCAAAATCTCCAATGTAGATTAAGAAACAAATCTCTACAATAATGTATTAGGCAGATCAGCCTGCTTCAGAACCTCAGTGAAGAAACAGCCTCATTTTCTTGGCCGCAAGATAAGGCACTGGCACACATTAAAACTGCTATGTGAAAGAAATGACAAAAAGCATCAGTTAATTTCACCAAGTTATTTTAATACAGCACATTGCTACTAAATGCTTGAGACAACTCAATGGTATTTCCACTTTGCCTTTTCAGCTGCTGTTTCCAACTGATTCAGCTCCAGGAGTGAGAATGTTTGCATTGTCCGAGTTTTTGCCACAGTCAGCATTCTGTTGAGAACATTATGCCCTAAATTTAGATTTTAAGTATGTTTTACAGAAGAGTTAAAAAAAAAAAATAAAAAAATGCAGGTCTATGTCATTCTGTCAGTCATTCTCATCTTATCAAGCTTTAGTCACAACCTGACAATACCAAAGGACTGGAATGCATTTATTTTACTGTGCTGCAGACAGCCTGTTTGATCCCTTGTCACAAATGATGGAAAAAGTGATCTTCAGGTCAACGATGAAACTAGTAAAAATAAGACTATTTATTCAGTCTCTGACTTGGAGTTTAAAGGTGGCATCTTTCATGCTCTAACAACAGCAAAAATCTTTTTACTCTAGATGTTCTTCTCCTGTCTTAAAATTGACATTTCTGATAAAAACAATCTGCAAACTAAACTACAAAGCAGCATCCCAGTTTCCAAGATTTTTCCTATTGCTGAACAACACAGAAATTAATTCCAAAGCTTACTCGCAAATCACATGCTAACTTTAAGTATCCAGCCATGAGAAAAGTAAATACTCATCAGCAGGTTTGACTGCAAGTTTCCGATATGCAGCGTAGCTCTTGCAGCTGATGGAGAGAAATATTTAACTAGCGAAAGGGACTGTTGCTCTGAACAGACCCTAACACATGATCCTGCATGTGCTTCGACAGTGAGTTATACAAGAAAGATGACAATACAGCGGAGTTACAAAACCAAAAAATAACAGTGCCAGGATAAGCCTCTAGAAATACACTTGGTGATATAAACCCATAAATCTTTACCATTTGAGCCAAAGACTTAAAGTCCATAGCAGCAGTGGCCTAATGGCCTAAATGCTGAGGCCAAAAGACATACCCATACTGTATTATGGCAACTAAATAAATATTTACCAGAGCTGTTTTCAAAAGGCAGGGTTAGCAAAGTGAGTAAGACTACAAGAGTGTTCTGGGTCCTCTTTTAAATGCTGGAATAGTTGACATTAGGCAAGTTTTTAGTTCTCTTACTTGTTAAATCAGTGAATTATGGAGTTTGGGGGTTTGATTCCACTCTATTGCCTATATGATTCCAATGAACAGACAGCTGGGATGCTCACTAGATGTTTTCTCAACCAGCACTTCAAATGAATTAAAAAAAAAAAAAAAAAAAAGTCAGCAAACCAAAGTCAGCCCAAATCTCTGGGAAGAGATTGGAACTTTAATCACACTCCCAGACAGTGAAACACCAGGTTCATGTGCTGCTATGAGCAGTTTCTAAATAAGTTACCTTTTACTGCACTATGCAGATAAAAATGGAGTTTCCCTGAGACATTAATATAACTGGAGATTTAACACTACTTCCTAAACCAGCATTAACAGCTATGTCTGTAAGATATCCATATATGCATCCAAATCCGAGCTCAGACACAGTTCTCGGAAGGAAGAGAATGTAAGGTGCCTCTTCTCTGAATGAAAGTTTGCAGAATATATTTCTTCCCAATTTGAGATAATCTTTCTCAAACTGTGGATTTCAGAGCAATATCATATAGAATAATCATGTCTATACAAAATCTTCATAGTCAAAGAAAGATATTTGCAATCAGACAGTCCTGTTCAACTACCAACAGGAATTATATACCTTAACTTTCACAAATACTCAAATGGATCTCTTAACTGCTTTCTATAAAACTATAACTATGTGAATACATGCAAGATAGGCATTAGCAGAAGCTGGTCCATCAAAGTGCCAGAACTGACAACTTTGCAGAGCCAAACAACAAAATAAGCCACAGCTCCTAAAATTGTTTCTTCAGTTCAAGAAATTCCACATCCCCCCCATCCCCCTCCAGCATAATCTCTTTTCTAAGTCACTGCCTTTTTGCCAGATTCCAAAATAGGCCCTTCAACGCCAAGCTGGATTTGTCCACTAGCCTCTAACTATGAGGTAAAAGAAGAAATAGAACAGAGAAAATGAATAATTTGAACAAAAGTTCCAAAAACTAACTGCTTCTACCATTTGTGCCAATATTTTCTCAGGAAGTTACAATTTTATACAGAGCAAATTCCAATGATTTTGAATCCTAAAAGTACTAAAGAAAATATTTTCTACTCAAAAGACCGAACATTTAAACCTCCCATGTGAACTGAAGAGGGGGACTACAGGTCTTCCAGAGCTAGAATAAAGGAAATCAGGGATACAAGAAGCAAATACTTTACTAAAACCAAAATAAAAACCTAAGGTCATGCTCAGAACTGTAAGAAAATAAATGTTATATAAGAAGCACAAAGCTCAACAGATTCGCTCATCTGAAAAATAAGCAAAAAACACCTTTCAAAAAGACATTTATGCCAACACACCTTAGACAAGCAGATATTACATTCACTTTACTGCCACATTGTGTACAGCTTTTCCAAAAGGAAATGCTTATCACAGGTCCTAGCATACCCTGTAAAACAGTGCAGACACCTTAGGGTTGGTTGTACCAATTAGCAAAGCAGCATTTAGAAAGATAGGTATCTTAATAATCAGAAGTCTTCACTTTTCTCTCTCAGACAAAATAAAGAAGGCAGACTTACATTTCTATTTTTTTTTCCTTATACTAAAGGCTAGCTTTCCAATTTTTCAGGTGCTGCTCAAATAATTTCAAGAATCATATCCCTTTTGCTCCCTGTGTATATTCTGTTCTTAAATGACACTGTCATGTACACCCAAGGATATGACAGTGACAAGTTAATGTGATGTATAGACTGTGTTCCTTATCAGCCTAAGAAAGGCACCTTCTGAAGATATGATTGTCCATTCTCCTTGTACTTTTTAAGCTCTTGGAATACAAATGGAGGTTTAGTTCATCTCTCAAACTAATGAACAATTTCTTTTTTTGTGGCCTGACAGCTCTGCCTTCTAGACTAGACAACAAAACCACTGCCAAGAAAAAAACCAGGCATGCTCAAGAAAAACTGTTAGAGGTACAGACTGACAACTGCAAAGGCACAGCAGAAACAGCAAATCCTGCACTGAGTAGTCCTAGAAGGATACGGGAGTTGCCAGGGCTTTTAACTGTCCACTGTAAATAATTTTTCAGAAGTCTCAAGCAGATCACGCAGGCAGGGCAAATATTTTACCATTCATCATTTGATGTACATATATATCTAACACACATTTATATTCCTGCAGAACAATTAGCCCTGAAACTTCTAGCAGGGGCTCATGAAAAAACAATGGTGGAAAAGAAACCTTGAACCATGTGGAAAAAAACAAACAAACAAACAAACAAAAACCACAAAAAAACCCACAAAAACAAACAAACAAACAAAAACCAAAAAAACCACCTAAGTTAAAATTATCTGAGACCTACAGACTTAAAATACCTAAGTTATAGATATTTCATAAAGAGGCGGGAAAAAGACAAATTAAAATGACAAGAAACCTTCTATTTACCCTTATTTTGTTCAGAAAAAGAAATAAAGTTTTTAAAATACAATCAAAACTATTCCCATATCACTTGAAACCCAAGTTTCAATGGACAAAATCTTGTTCATTGCAAGCAAAAGAAATCCAGGCAGCCACACCCATTTGCCGTAGAGAGACCAACTTTGATTTGAGACTATGCTGATGAATGTTCTATAGACTAAAAACCCAGCATTACTATGATTTTTGGAAGAGCAGAACACACATTTCTTTAGCAACTGATACTGCTTTTCAATTATTTCACTTGTTGGATAACTTTTTTTAATCCACAGCTCAGCTATTTTCATCCAGCACGATCACTGCAACTGCAAACCAATACTCGCTTCTTATTTTTCCAACATATTTCCAACCTTTTTTTGTGGTTGCTATTTGATGGAAAAAGTACACCAGCTCCTTTAGCCAGCACAATATAAAACTATTTCAGTGCGTTATCTGTATAATACAATTTCAGGGACTACTGGCTGAACTTATAACCCCATCTCAGTAAGTAGTGCTTGCCGCTGAAGACAACATTATTCATTATATGGATTAATATTTCCTTCTGCATTCTACAGATTTCATTTCATTTGGATGCTTAAGAAGTTCTCTGTGAAATTGTCCAAAGTCACCTTTCTATGTAGACAGACCATGCAAAGAACTGCACGTTTACTTGACTCTAGGGAAAACCACAATTATTTTAACATTTGAAATCTTAAGACATCTAATTCCCACTTATACTGAAATGCTGTTGCTTTGATATTTCACCTGTTTATAGTGTTATTTCCTGTAAGACTCATTAATGTGTGCATGAACCTTCCATCAAGTGCCCTGGCAGCTGTGTAGGAATGTTTTAGAAAATACTGTTGCACAGCCTTTTCCACGATCTCCTCTGGAGGGGGCTAAGCAGCAGCCCCTGATAACCCCTGCTGGTTATCTTTTTCAACATGTTTCTATACAACACTCTTTCTCAGTCTGCAAATTTGGCTTCAAAAGATCTGTCTGTTGCTATCTGCATTGTTCAGGAATAGCACTGTTGATTTACACCGATAAACAAAGATAATGTAAAACTGTGAGCAATAGAGTCAACCTGCAAATGACAGAGTAGGAAAAAAGCCTGCAATGTTATCACCATTATGCACTACAAAGAAAAATTAGTCTTAAAAAAAGGGAGGGGGTAGGGTGGTGAGAAACAGGCTTTTTCTTTTTTTAATGCAGCCTCTCTTACCATTTACAATATTATCCCATCTAGTATGATTTACAATGCTGTATTTAAAGAATTTATTTACTGAATACCATGCTGATGCTGAGTGGCAATACCAATCAGAAGGGAACCTGATCCAGCTTTTCTCTTTGAAAGCAACTGCACAAACAAGCAAAACAATCAAACACTTCTCACATTCCAACAGCAGAAAAACCAGAGATAATTACACACAACACAGAGAACTCACCATGACTAAAGCTCCAGTGCAGCTGAGGCCTCTCGGTCTAACTGCTTTGCAATCTCACCTTAAACCTGCAAAGCTGTCGCAGGAGTATTTTTCACAACAACTGTTGTAATAGTACCTTTTGATCCACTGCTGAACACAGGTACTTTATATACCACAGCACAACATTCCTTCCAATGTACTGGTTTCTGAACATGCTTCCTAAGAGAGCCACCTTTGGAGGAGATACGCGCCCAGTCTCAGATAAGTGGGTTAGCTTGTAAGGAACCATGAATCAGGACCCTACCTGCCAAAAGGTTCATGGAGCAAGATGACAATTCCAATACCGCAGCTGGAACCAATACAGATTACAGGGTAAATAAAGGTGTGCTAAGTTCTGCTTGTACTGACATTTTCTCTAACAGGGATTTTGCCTTTGCTGTACAAGAATCACTTACTAGGCAAAATTCGTAGGCACAGGAACACTTGAAGCTTCAGCAAGTTTTGCCCTAACACGCCCTCTCTTTCTGCACTTCCCAAGCAATCTTTTCTAGCCACAGATAGTGACCTTTAAATATGAGCCTGCCTCATTTTAAGCATGCCTGACACACCACTTTCAAAATTTGGTTGTTACAATCGACAGATACATACTGACAGCTTCATTAGCAGCAGGGCAGGTTTGGGACTTTTCTTGCAAATAATAATAAATTCATATTATTTATTTATTTTAAATAGAACAGTATGAAATTAGAATTTTACAGATATAAAGATCTAAAATAACACTTACAGTTTGGATGTATACTTAACAGCAAGCTGTCCCACTGACTACAACAGAGTGCAAACTGCTGCGGGAGCAATGCAGATCTAAGTGATCACACGGAGAGTTCTCACGTGCCTCACATTCTCTACATCTTCACTGGGACTATCCCCCCGTTTCTAAAACTCGAGAATGTCTACAGTTTACAGTACAGAAGTCACTAAATAAACTATCTTCCCCAATGATCATTCCAAACAGTAGGAGTCACACTCCTCAACCATAGTTACAGACTTAAAAGTCTGAGACCAGACAATATTGTGCAACCTGTTTTCAAGCAAAACTACCCAATCTAGATGAGGGAGGCAAAGGAAAACAATTAGCAAGGCTTAAAGCAAATGGAAAACCAATTACACAGCACTACTTACTCCTCCATGGAAAACTCCTATACCAATATTTATTCTCTCTAAGCTTGTATATATTTGCATTAAACTTCAAAGTTTATTAAAGCAGTATTGATGTAATTCTGAGCCTTTGCAGAGAGAAACAGTGATTTTAATGGGGTTCCAGACAGGCTCAAAGGTTACTCTGCAGAAGATTATTAGAGGCTAATACAAAGTTAAAAAAAAAAAAAAAAAAAAAAGGTGGGGGGGGGCAAAACTTGCCTGAGGAGAAAAGGTGCCAAAAGACCTTACCAAGTTACCCAAGGACAGTTTCAGCTTAAGAGCTACAGTATCTTTAAGTGTCTCCATGACATCCAGACATGCATGTTTCTGAATTTACTGGTCATTTGGGGGAAAATTTTGTATTTTTTTTAAATAGTTCTCCCTTCCTCTTGCTGCAGTAAAAAAGCCCACAGGAAGAACACCAGCAAGTGTAAAAGCAAAACAATGACTCTCACTAAGAGGCTATTTGGCAGCTGAGACAACAGCAAGAGCATCTGTGATATGTGCAGAGTTGGAGTAAGAGGGACTATACATGAAGTCAATATATAAGGACATCTGTATTAGTTCAAATGTCTTTTAAATGTGTATGCAGGTTTATCTGACAGTAAGAGCCTCAGAGCTGGAAGACTGGATACAAATATATACATGAAGAATTTACATCTTTTGTATTATATACTGTCTTCCCCCTTTGGTGAGCTTTGTAGAGAGGCCTGTATAAACACAGGCATGCATCCAAGAAAGAACGTATTAGGACAGAGATCTGCACTTATTTAATGGTGTCACAAAAACACATAAGGTCAAACTGTGAATGCATCACCAAATAGTTTCCTATAGAGCCTCTATCAAACAATAGAGAAGTCTACTTTAACATCAGTAAGGCTGCATTTGGCAAATTATGTGGTAGTAGCAATATTTTCTGAAATAGCACTAACTTTATGAAGTCAGTGATCTTATTTTTTAGCACCACACTGAACTGGTGTCTCAGACAAGATGTTACTAAAACAAGCATTGCTAGAAGCCTTATATGTTTAGCCTGGCATGATTTTTATCCATTTGTTTACTGTGATTCCAAAAACTCTGCTAAGACTGTCTCCTGCAGTTAACAGTTGCTGCATTAAGATGGTTGAGCATTTTCAGCATTTATGTTTAAGTGCATGTAAGGTTTTTCAACTGAAATATCACTCAAGTAAAATGCAGGATAAAACCTACAAATTAAAAGATTTTTTAAAAAGTACTTCCCATTGATTTTTTTTTCCACTTTAAAAGGATAAAATGTTCCCCCCACAATGTTGAGCATTTCATTTTATGGGGAAATACAACATCCATGCTCTAAAACACAACAACTGAGAAAAACAGTCCTAAGCAAGAAGAACTGTGAATTCTAAATGCGTTTTAAGGTACAGGTAACAAATTAATGCTGCTAAATACTTCTTACACACCATATTTATACATCTTTTAAACACAAACATAACTATGTGGTGATCAAAGTGTAGATGTTCAGTTGACAACACTGTAATCTTTGTTACCACTACTATAATTCACAAAAAAGCACCTCAGTTAAGGCCAGGCCCATACAATGCAGTATGGGTAGTGAGCCCACTGAGGGATCTACTAATCGGAGATGTTTAAAGGTTGAGTAGAAAATACTTCCCAAAGTGGTGCAGTTTAAAACTCATTTTGTACTCTTCCTGCACAGCAGTATGTGATTAGAGGGAGGAGAGGAACAGCCAACTAGGCTCCAGAGGGAAATTCTCTTGTTTTTGGTGTCATCTGAACAGACAAACCCAAAAACATTTGTGGTAAAGACGTTTTGTAACTCAGTGAGCTACGGTAACTTTTGTAACAGCTGATAGAGTCCCATAAGAAAATGAGTTTAAAGAAAGTGACCTCAGAGCTACACCCACTGCATAGTTTTCCTCTATCCACATTTTCAACAATCAGGCAATCTCAAATCAACTCAGTCCACTTGAAGAGATACGGGGAAACAAATTACTTCAGTGACTCAGCCACTAATCTATCTAAGGAAAAAGGATGACTGAAAATTTCTCACACAGTTGATAGTTTCTGCTTATTATTTGGAAAGCCCAAAAGGAAATGCAGAGCCTACAATACTAAACCACAATTGATTGAGATTGCAGCTCAAATATTGGACAGCTAACTAGAATTATTACCAAGTAAAATCAAGTAATTTATCCTTGTCACTAACACTGCAGAAATACTGAAGCTCTCCTATTCTTGTCAGTGTATATTGCTTACTCGTTCCACTTCGCCCTGCTTTAAAAGAGTGAAAGTCAACTAGCAAGTCTTATTCCAGCTTGCAGTCTGTATTTTTCCACTCTAAATTTAAAACTATATGGTAATGGAAGTTCTACATTATTGTGCTGATACATATGAAACAATGAAAGTATTTCAGCCTTAGGCCAATGTAAATCCCAGTGCAATGCTTAGTCCTCAAACAGTGCTCATGTGTGGGAGCACAGATGGGTGGGAGAACTGGTAATGCCAATAAAAACTCCACAGACAAGGTCTCTGTACCAGCCTATCACAGGTAGTGCAATTTCATAAAGCAGCACCATGCTCCAACAGCCCTTTCTGGTATTAGCTCGGAGAATTCCAAGCTTCCTTCCCTTGGCTATGGACTGGGGCCATGCATCTCCTCCTCCAAAAAAACATGTTACGTTACATACATAGAGTGAATTTTGCCTCACTGGTGATTTTTGTCTGCCTCAAACAGCCAGTAAATGCTACATATGGCTTGCAAATAACTTGACATTATTTCTTTGAATTTGCTTCAACTAATAAACCAAAACACATTTTACAGACTATGATTTTTATACTGCAAGCAGGTTAAAAACATTGGGAGTTATCACATATTAATAGTAGAAAGATAAGGGTTTATTTTCAGTTTCCCCATGTCAGGTGCTTTCTTCACAATCTCTTTTCACGTCACAGGTACTCCATGATACTGGCAGTGATTTTCTCAAACGCAAGGCTATCTCCTCATACTGCCCATGTCATTTGCATTTCGGTATTCTGCCCATACCCGAATGTCAGCTATGACACACTGACTACGCGGGAGGGAGCAGCTCGGCAGGATTCCTCGGGAGCTGCAGCAGCACAGGAAGTGGGAACAGGGTGGAAGCTGGCAGGAGATAGACCTTATCTCGGCTCTATACCTCGCAGTCCCCAGTTTGCAACTTTGAGGCTCTCTTTTCAAACTCGGGGAAAAAGAGGGTCTAGCAGCCATACATAAAAAACACCGCAACACCCAAAACCAAACAAAACAGAGAAAGGACTAGCGAGTTAACACAGCCTGACAGCCCACCTCGTCAGAAAACAGCCGGAACAAGAAAAGCAGTGACAAGGAGTCACATCCCTTTTGGGAAAAGGGGAAAGAAAACATGGACAGTTAGCAGTGCGGGAGGGTCTAATTCTCAACTGGGATGAGGGGCAGCTCCAGGAAAAAGTGAAACCTAAAAGCAAAGCCTGAACGGGAAAAGGGAAAATAGAGACAGAGGAGTGTGTTAAGTTCAGGAGCAAGGTAAACATGTTACAACTTGTTAATTTCTACTAAGCTTTTCAGACATGTTTTTCTTAGCATGACACAGAAGTTTTAGCATCATTTACGAAGGTCTGTGACCCTCATCAATCACTCACAATAGTTACCTTAATAGTTTACTTTCCCATTTTGGCAAGAAAACATTTAGAAACCACGTAGCCAAATAGCATTCTTCCTCACCCGCCCCCTCTTCTTTAAAAGATAAGAGTCCAAAAAATTCCTTTATTTGGAAAGCAAATAGAAAAGAATTTGTAAATATGCAAGTACGTTTTCTAGAGAGATGAGAAGTCAGCACCACAATTATCTAACAAGTTGGGATGGTATTTTGTCTCTTCACTCTTTCACTAAAGGAACCATAAGACTTATTGATGCATAGGGAATGCTGTTGCTTCAAAATACCTGTGTATTTACTTACATGCTTATGTATATTCTGGAATAAAAGCAAATGCAACTGCTGTGTCCATGGGTAAAGCTCGTTCTCAGTGCAAACTGCACATGTGTGGAGCTAGGTGAAAGTGCCTGCTAGCAAAAAGACTGGGCAGGAAAACCCACTGGCTTCTGGCTCTGCAGCCAGTACCTGCTGCCCAGGCTCAGGAATCGCACCCCACCTGCCACTGCCTTCAGGTGAGAAAGAGGAATTCCAGCCAAACAGAACAACCCAAGAGAGTCCTTCAGGAAGTCTGTGAGTTATGTTATCAGCGTAAGATATCCTAACAATAAGGTAAATCC
Organism: Megaceryle maxima; assembly: GCA_024605025.1. Classification (NCBI taxonomy): domain Eukaryota; kingdom Metazoa; phylum Chordata; class Aves; order Coraciiformes; family Cerylidae; genus Megaceryle; species Megaceryle maxima. Next base: position 182,884 of record JANHGN010007632.1, on the reverse strand, counting down.
GTCATGAAATGAATACATAAGATTAATCATGGAAAGTTACTCATGGAAAGATTGGTAATGCACTTCTTGCATACTTCTATGTTTTGGAGAACAAAATGAGGTTTTCCTGAAAACCCACTGGAGCAGTAGCTCTGCCAGGCAGATGCTTCATCTGGACAAATCATCTTAGTTACTTTGCAGACAAAACCTTTTAAGCCAGCGTAGAACTTGATTAAGAGCTTTAACTAGTCAAAAGGAGCAAATAAAATATCCACAAGTATTTCCTGCTCTGCTACACCACTGCAATCAAACTTTCTAGATGAGGTTAAGTCAAAGAAAAGTCACACAGAATTAAATGCATCTACGATGTAACAAAGGTAGTTGTTCAGCTGGCATTTTTATACAAGTTTAAGTAAACTTTCTAACTATAGAGCCTAATCATGAGAATTCCATAAAGTCTTGCATAAAGTCTTGGCTCCTAAAACAACCGCGTGTTATTTCCTTCCTGGCCGTAAATCTTGTGTATTATTCCCACTCCCCCAAGAACCGAGAATAAAGTGCTTAAGCAGACACGAAGGCATGACAAGCAAGAGGAAAACTTTGGAGACCCTTCTAAGTGAGTAAAGATGAATGAAAGCCAAGCTATACAAAACAAAACATCAGAACTGAAGTAAACAGAAATCATGTTCTCTGAAAAGGGGCCCCTATTAAATTCGAGGTCAGATATCCAACAGGCAATGCTCCTCCTCCTCCTCACCTAAGAGCAGCCCGGCCATTCTGTGCCGGGTATCAGCTGCCTGGTAACTAACGAACCGCCGCAGTGGGTATATTTACATCGTTTCTCTAGCTGTCCCAAAGCAAATCCCATCCTTTCGAGTCCAGTCTCGACCCGCAATAAAAACACTCAAACGAACCGACCCACCTAGAAGTCCAAAATAACCTTCGAGAGAAGGGGAAGCGCCGAAAGCCTGAAAGGAGGATGGAATGCAGCTACACCCGTACGCACTAACACGTAAAGCTTTTTACGGCAGGCACTGGCAGCAGCAACCGAGTGAAGACAGCACCCAGCAGGGACAGCACCCACCTGGCACCTACAGCAGCTTTATCACCCTGAAATTCCTAGAAGGTGTCCGCTCGGGAGCCGCGCGACGCTGCCCGGCTGGTTCGGGCAGAGCGTCGTTAGCGCAGGATCACGGCGCAAAACTTTCGGCCGAGGTGCCGGGCAGGAGAAAGCGCCGTGTGCCACCGTGGGCACCGGGGACTGTGGGCGGCGAGCAGAGGACCCGAGCGCCGCGGCTGGGGGCGAGGGCGTCACATGGCCCCGCGGGGGGCCCGGGGCAGCTGCCGGCGCCAGCCGGACTCTCCGGGCGCAGCAACGACCGGCACCGCCCGCCGGGGCCGCAGCAGGGGGGGCCGGAGGGACCCCGCGGGAGCAGCGGGCAGCCGGCGGCGGCCGCTCCCCTCACACCCCGCCGAGCCGCGCCGGGGCCCTCGCTCAGCGCCCCCGCCCGGGGCCTCACTGAGTAACTCGAGCCGCCGCCGCCCCCCGGCCTCCGCTCGCAGCAAAAGGGGCCATCATCCCCCTCCCATCTCCGGACCAGCCCCTCACCTGGTGGCGGGGGGGGAGTCCTCCGACCCCGCGGCGCCTCCCGCGGACAGGCGGCGAGGAGGAAACGACGGCGGCTACTGCCAAGGAAGCTTCGTCAGGGCCGGTTCCCGCGGCCGCGGGGCCCCGGGGCGAAACCGACTCGCGGGACAGGGCTGCGACCGCCGCACCCGCGCGCAACAACTAACTCCGGGCGCCGCCGGCCGCGGCCCGGCCCGGCCACGCCCCCCGCGCGCGCGGCAAGGGAGGGCTAAGCCCCACCCCCTCTCCCCGCCCGGCCGCTCAGCGAGGCCGCCTATTGGCCGGAGAGAGGCGAGGGGGCGGGGCGCCGTCGCGGGTGGCACGAGGCCCGCTGGCGGCCCAAGGCGCCGTCGAGAGGTGGGCGGGGCTGCCGCAGGAAGACCACATCTCCCAGCGTGCCTCGCGTGCGGTGCGCCCACCGGCCCTTTAAAACCGTCCTAGAGGATGCGCGCGCGCAAAGAAGTAATGTGCTTCCGCCTGCGGGATAAAGTAGTTCTAGTGAGTTGTTTGAGTTTTTACGCTGGGCTGCTGAGCGCGGGTGGGTGGTCGGTGTTCTAGGCCCGGCTGCCGGCATCCTAAGGTGCTCCTCCGGGGCAGGCGAGATGGCCGCGCTGAGGCGGGAGGCGGCGGCGGAGGGATCCGAGCGTACGGGTTATCGGTAACGCGACCGTACGCGTGAGCGTGGTGGCAGCGGCTGCGCGGGCTGAGGGGAGCGAGCTCCGCCGGGCGACTGCTCGGCCTGTGGGAGAGCCGCCTCCGCAGGTCAGTAGGGAGGGCCCAGCCGCGGGCCCGTCTCCGCTTCTCTCCTCTCCTCTCCTCTCCGCGTTCGCGGCGGGAGAAGGGGTCGGCCGGTGCCCCTCTGCCACCGCGGCGGGGAGCGGCCCCTTTCGCGGCACTGCCGGCGGCCTGGGGCCGGCCTTCTCTAGCGGCCAGGCCCGGCAGGCTTCGCTGCCGGCCTCCCGGCCTCTACGCGCCCTTAGTTTGCCGACGGGCTGTGTGTTTGCTGCCGCTCCCCTGTTAGTGGGGGCTGGTGGGCCCGCCAGAGCTCGCGTGCGGTGAAGGGAAGAGCTGGCTGAGGGTCTGAGCACCCGGCTTTCTGCGTCCTTCCGTAATAACCCTTATCTCCTTCCCTGTCTTCCTGCAAAGCGATAAGAGGCGATAATGTTTGGCGGCTCCTTATTTCTATCTAATTGTTGTTTTATTATGTCCGCTTAATGTTCCCTCGTCAAGCAGGTCATTAATTACGGTATGGTTTTCTGATACTTTTTTCTAGTAATCGGTTTTCGCAGTCACTTGCCTGTTCATAGGAAGCTCAAGTTTCTTGCTGTTGAGGCGGCAAAAAAGCTCCAAGTTTTTGTTTTTGGTTTTTTTGTTTGTTTGTTTTTTTAAAAAAGGAGCCACGTGCATTGTGAGGCGCCATTCATTAAAATCCTCTGAAATAGCAGCACTGGAGTGAAACTGGCCTGGTCCTTGCTTCCAGGAGCCCCCTGAAATTGATTAGGGGTGTGCTGCTGGTTGACCCCTGAAGAGAATTGGGATTAGTGGTGGAGCGATTGTTGGAGTTATGCTAAAGAAAGAACTCCCAAATCATCTTGCAAGTGATTAAGATTGATGTGATTTAATTTTAACTTATTGACATCTAGGAAAATGAGGAAAGGCAGGACATATATACATCCTTGTTTTTACTCAACAGAAAAAAAAATGAAAATCTTCTACAGGGAGAAAGGGATATTCTGCTTGCTAGAGAAATGGACTCCAATTATTTTTTTTTCAGGCTATGTATGCCTGTCAGTGAAAAAATGCTTTAACTCTTGTAACCAATCTATGTATATTTATAGATTTATCAGTTGTATAAAGGTACTACTGTACTGATATATACATTATAAAGCATAATCAAGAGTAGAAATTAAGAAAGGATAAGATGAAATAGTAATATTATTAAATATATTAAAAAATTAATATTACCTTATTAAGTCATTACATAATGTTGTAAAAAATGTTTTCACCCCTCAGTGGATGGTCTTGCATGTGTGACCTGCTTTAGAGACCGCTCTTCTAGAGCACTTAAGTTTCAACACTACCCTCTTAGGACTATCCTCTCCTAAGCAAATAGCAGCTGTGTCGGGTCAGTGCTACTGCCACTGCAGGGGAAGCTTTTTTTTGGTTTACAGTTACTGCCTTTTTCAGCACGTGAGGTCTTGTTAGATCTTTGTAAGCATCTTTATTTTGTGTGGAATGTAAGTGGTGTAGGTGGCCTGAGCTTGGCACAGTACTGGGTGCACTCATTTGGGCTGCCATGCTCTAGCAAGTTTGTGTTATTCTGAAGTGATCATTTCACCAGAATGTACACATAACCAGTTGTTGATAAATTGTTTTTGTGATCTGCTTTTTAAAATCCTGACCATATGTGTAGTGACACAAACTATCTAGTATTTTAAGATATTAGTAAAATACTGCCTTTTTTTAAAAATTTTTCTTTCTTCACACCTATGTTATGTGCTTGTTAGAAGGGATGAGTTGCTCAGCATTTTAGAACTATACCAGCTGCTGGCAAATATTGTAACTTTGGATTCCAGGAAATTGAGGGAAAACAATTTATTTTCTGTCCTTAGAAATCTGGTGTGTCTTGAAATAGAAGTGGAGAGTACTAATTCTGATGAGATCTAGGCTTACAAATGGAGCCCAGGGCAGAGTGTTTGGCTTAGGCTTAAAATTCTGAAGTTAGCTTTTGTATGGGATACTAGCAGTTTTCAAAACATAGAAACTGAAGATTGATTGTGTCATCTGCCCCCACCATCATGATTGTAAATGGAGTATTTTTTCCTTTGGCTGCTTGTGGTGAAGCACATAGAGGTAGTGTGTCAAGTGCATCTTTTATGCCTCAGAAAAAGGAGAAGAGATTTATATTTCTGACATTGATGTTTCCTTAGCACCTGAGAATAGGGTTCAACTCTTCTATGGGTACTTAACTGTTAGGAAGTGACTATAACAAATTCTAGTACTTGACAGTAAAGCAATCATGAGGAAGGAGGTTCTTACTGCCTTCCATCTTCTGTTCTTGCAGGACGTCTTCCCTTGACAAGCCCAGACTTTCTGTGTCCGATGGCCAGGTGCTGCGCAGAGGACTGAGAAGAGGTGCTGACTTCCCTGGTGCTGCTAGAGTTCTGAATGAAAGCAGAGAGTGTGAGTGGTGGTTTTGCTTTGTACCTGCATCACAATGTTATTCTTGGAGCACGGGAATCAAGAAAATTATAAACTAGTGTGTTTCAGTTAACTTTTGTCAGCTTTCTTTTTTAGTGCATCTGTTCCCAGTGTAGGTAAATAATGGGTTGCTTAGTATCAAGATGTCCCCAATTAGCAAGGTGTGGGTACCTTCTCACCTTCCAAAGCAAGCTCAGCCTTCCACAGTAAGTGCTACTCTTGCCTTAAACAGGATTTTGTTTTGGGGACAGTTCTTGGATGAGAGTTTTGTCATGCTTACCACTGACTGGGACAAAGGTTGCAGGCAAATTTAGAGCATGTTTTGCTAAAACAAACGAGGTTTCTGAATTCTTGCTGCACCTCCTGCCCTCTCCAGGCTGTGGTTGGAAGACTCCCCCAAACAGATGGAAAAGTACCCCTGCTCACTGTTACTGAAGGGCATACAGAGCTGTGCTGATTTTTTTGGAGTACTGTGAGAATGTTAGGTATTAGAGCACAGATGAAGAGGCCGGACTTATAAGCGTGGGATAGTCTTCTGATAATGATCTGTGAGAGAGAAGGGTAACTGAAGGGAACATGCATGTGCTACTTTGAGGGCAGTAGGTGAATGGAGAAGGATTGTCTTTTTTCTTTTTTTGTTAGTGTACCCTAGTAAAGTGCCCTTCCTATCTATGATTTGAGTACCTTTGCAAGCCCCCAAAACTTGGTTGCTTTCTGCATTTAAGCTTTTTTTTTTTTCCTTCCATGATTTTCTCTTCCTAAAGAGGAGAAATTTCTTATGTTCATGGGAACAGTTAAACTTAATTTCTTAAGACACAAAGAGTGGTGGATAAAAACACCTAAGTGTTCACTAGGTATGACTTCACTTAAGAAGAGTTTGTTTTCAGAAACCACTACTGTTTTCCACAGTGGATTAGTTCATGAAAGCAGCTAAAGCTGGTTGGTCTATTTGAAAGCTACAATGCAAGTGGTAACAAGAACTTCTACTAGTAGTGTAGGTCAGCCTCTAGTGGTGAGATTGGCACTGTTGGCTGTGTTGTGCTGTTGTGTGACTACCCAATTGTCTTGTTCCTGCTCCAGTGGTTTCAGTAGCATGGCTGTTAGCTCAGATAGCAGCTATTAGTTTTACTGTGTGTAGTTTGATACTGGTCTTTGAGGGCAGAACAACTGGATTTGAGTTTGTCCATGAACTGCCAGTGTTACTCCTGGCAGGATAGGTCAGATGGTAAGCAATTTAAAACAGACTATTCCTGTAGTAATCTCTTCCATAATGGGATTGCTGGGGTGTACCCATTAAAGCTTTTTGTATGCAAGTTATTCCCACTGAAGATTAATTCTTATTAAAGGAATAAGTTGCCTTGTTTATACCTAACAGGGCAGGCCTGAGGCTGACATTCTGTTTCTGAAGGGCTACTTAATAACAGCTTGATAAGGACAGCCTTTGGTGAATTGCAGCTAGAGCCAGTTCTGAATGACTGTGCTTATCTGGGAAAAAATCTTCATTCTGTGTTACAAGGGAACAAAGGCAATTACAGCAGAATAACAGAGTACTTCTAAGTTCCAAATTTATTAGGAAATTTTCCTTGACCTTACTCTTGCAAATGCTGATGAACTTTGAAGAGGCTTATTAATGATTTTGATCCTAGAAACAAATGATTCTGCTTTCCTTTGCAGGAGACTAGAGCAATAGCTGGCTGACTGATTTCAGTCTTTCGGACCTTATTTCTCACATGGCATACAACAAATAACAATAAACCTTATAGTTCACTGTTTCTGAAATTCTTATGACTTGGATTGTTCGTACCCTTTCTTTAGGTAGAAAGGAAATCTAAGACTTTGGAATGTGTCTTTTGGGCATTATGGCTGGGAGAAGTAATGAGGTGAGCAACTGAAACTCTTAGCCTGTAGTTCAAACAATCATGATAGTGTGAAAATGGAAAGAGTTGTGGCATAAAGTTTTGTTACTGATGGTAAAAATGTGTGAGGTCCCTAAGAGAATTAGGATAGTGAAAGTATCAGTTATTAATTGTATTCAAGAGTCTTAAGACTGGAATTTATTTCTTGATGCTTTTTCCATTTTTTTTTCTTCCATTGACTAGTGCAGAACACAGAGGATTTCTTGGCAATTTAGTGAATTACCAGGGGAAAGTCTACTTTTGTTCTATTGTTGTGTTCAAATATGAAAAGATAAATTCATAGCTTTAATTATACAGTGGTGTCTAAGGAATTGTTTGCGGCCAAAAGAAACTAACAGTGTTTTTAATAGCTCTTTGAAATACTTGTCATCTATAGAGCTTGCTAGGATTTTACATGGTGGCATATATGATTTGTGCTTTCTGCTTGGGGGTGTAATTCTGAAGGAGCTTGAGATAGTGAACCTCTGCTGCTGTTGCCCTCTGATGCTGGCACTCTTTCATGTTTTTGGCAAACTGTTTTAAACAGCTTGAAAACTTATCTAGCAGGTAAATTAGTTCAAGGATTTGGACACTGAAAACCAAACAGTTTGCATGTACACTAGTGAGTATGAAGTGGAGGTAAGCGTGACTGCTTGTGAAGAAGACTGGGAGTAATAAGATGGGGAAGTGCTAAGGCTCATGGTTAAACTGTAACTTGAAACTGTACAATGTACAAAATTAAGGGGTTACTCAACCTTAGCTGCTCTGGATCTGTGCTGATACAATGAACAGCTGCTGAAAAGGCAGTTGTGTTCCTTCTCTTTAATCTGATGCATGTCTGATGATGCAGGTCAGGGGACGTTGCTGTCAGCAAGGGGCATTGCTTTGTTTCCATTTTAGCCCCCTGAACCAGCTGGCTGCATTTGAGTGAACCGCTTCTGGCTCTAGAGAAGCAGGTCTGTGGTTGTGGGAGGAGTACAACAATTCCTGTAGGTGCCACCAGCTGTGGTGTTAAGTTCAAGTGTGCTGGGTAACTAGCTACTCAGATGGTTTGTCCTCTGGATGTGGCAACTGCAAGGAATGAGAAATCTGGAGAGTTTTTTTAAAACCAAGCTTAAGAGATGACTCAGGAATATTTTCTTAAATCGTTATTATTGTAGTGGGACCTAAGTATGTGCGTAAGCCTGCAGTATGGTTGCTTGCTTTAGTTGTATGGGTTCCCAGACAGTCTTGGCCAAGTGGTGGTTAAACCAGATCTGACTTAGCTCTGTCCACTCTGTAGTTCCTTTTATCTTAAGTAGGTGCTATGACATGCATTAGTGGCTTTTGTGAATATGTTTATTATTGAGAGAATTTGTTTCTCTTGGAATTCCCTTGGCTGATGTTTCAAAGCCTTGAACATAAGATAGTGTAGAGCATGTTGTTTTCTAACTTCAAAGTACTGTTTGCTGAAAACTAGTAATTGACAACATGTCAATAATGCAAATTAAGGTTTTTCTCTGAAGAATGGATGGTCTCTAATTTCTGAAAGAATAAGTAATAATCTCAGGCTTATGACTCTGGGACCGTAACTAACTATGTTGATCAAAGGTTGAATTCCTGATGGAATGGAGTTAGTGTCCCATACTAATATGCTGTGCCTGACAATACAGTATCTTGCATCACAGTTGTGAAAACAGTGGAGAGCTGTAGCAAAACAAGTTCTGGTAAGAGTATTAGTCTATACAATGGAGAAAACAGACCAACACCAAGCAAAGTACCAAAACCGGTAAACTGTGAATCTTCTTTCACACTTACAAGTCTGGAATTTATTAACATCGCATTTCTGCCAGGAAGACTGGGGTGCAGGGAATAATGTTGCCAGTACAGGATAAATGGCACACAAAGGTAAGAGAAGAAAGCTTGGTGTAAATTTTAGTTTTAAGGGTTTTGGTTGTTTGGTGGGGTTTTTTTTTTGTTTGTTTGGTTGTTGGTTTTTTTTGGTGTGTGTTTTGTTGTTGTTGTTGTTTTGGTTTCTTTTTGTTCTGGTTTGGTTTTTTTACTGATACTGTAAACCTTTACCCTTGGTATAGTGCTCCTCTCATGTCCTGTTTCTCCACAGTTTACTTCAAGAATAAGCATAATCCTCCTTGTTTGCATTCTCACTTATCCAGTGCATTGACAAAGACATCATCTGATAGCTGAAGGATAAAAACTTTAAGACTTACTGAAGAAAGATATTCCATTTCAAGCCACCATATCTTCAGATACAAAAGCATCCTCTTAGAATGTCTCATTAATCACAAGTTTTGTGGTATATCTAGAGCAGATGAGAAAATCGTCATAGTCTTCAGAAGTCCTGAACTGTATAGGCGTATTAGAATGCTCTTATTTCTCCTTCAGGGTGTATTTCTCAGTGAACAGGTTTTACATTAGTTCTTGCTCCTTGGGTCTCCATGTTTGTGGCCGTCTTATTAGAGGAGGGCTCTGAAACAGGAGCTGGAGGTTTGTGATTCAAAACAGAGTACTATAGCACTGATAAACCGGGAGAAATTTAGAAAATTTAGTGGAGGCAGTGGAGCCTTAGAAGATTGATTGTTTCTGTTGGAGTTGAAACTTTGCCAGTGCAAAATCAGGTAATACACACAGTTAAAAGATGTTCTTCATGTGTTGGCAGTGTAGTTATGTAAAAACCATGGCATGGCAGGTTTTTCAGTCCTGCCGTCCTGTCAGTTACTATCAGAGGTGACTATACTAAAGCTTTTTGGAGCAGATTTCTCACTCGGGGTGCAGTTACTGCAGCATGCTTTAAGCTGGTATTGCACGTGACTCGTTCTACTGATGAAATGAAATAGAGAGAACCAATATTTAATTAAATCCACACTGTTTCAAAATGTAGGAAGCATGACAGAATAGACTTCAACTACTCTTCTGCTGAGTTTAATGAAGATATGAAAGTATATTTGCTGCAATTCATACAAGATATGACAAGCCAGTGCAATAAGTACCCCTTGTTAGAACAAATGAATCAGAATTTATGGAATTCAAGATCTTTTTTGCAGACTTAACGGGGAAGAATCTTGACTTTCATCAGGAAAAGAGATGTTTAACTTTAGATTGGAAAGAAAAAAAACAACTGAAAATGTCAAGTCATCTTATGAGATAATCCTGATTTTTTTTCTGGTAATCGTATTTCCTCCCACTTAGGACTATTTTGGGGCTCTTAGTTACTGGAATAGTTTCAAATGTTCATTTCTGATGCCACGAGACTTTTAGCGAAAGAGCTGAATCTCTGGCTCCAGAGCTATAGAAATGTAAGTTGCTAACTCTTGGCTGTGCTACTCACATCCCTTTTTCTTCTGCCAGCTGTGATGGTTGTTGAATCCTTTGCTGAGCCATTTCACCCTTTAATCTGGCATAAACTAATTTGATAAATGAACTAAGAACTATTCTGTTTCTTTAGCATGCTGAAATGTATGACATGTCCATTGAACAGAGAGGTGCCAGGCTGAAGATGATGCTATATGAGTAGTTGTTAAATAGGCTTAGGCTGCCATAAAGCTATTGCCTTAGGCAGTGGAGAGCTATTGTCTGCCCCTTCTAGCATTTGGCTTGTCTTCATGCTGGCAGATGACCTTTCTGAATGTTTCTCTTGATGTCATGTGAAAACTATGACCCAACTAGGAGCAGAATGAGTCAAAAAGGTTACCTTTGGTGGCTGGAGGTGGCTCATGTAGCTTAATATGAGCACTTCCTGCACATGTAAGTGGGAGTTTCCATAGGCGTTTTTTTAATAAGCTCTTGTATTTATTTGAGCCTTCTGAGTCCTTTCAGCAATGTATCCGAGCTGTACCCAGCTTGCCCTGTTCCCTATAATTCTCCCAAGGGGAAGAGTTAGGGAGTTAGAGCACCTCTGTGAAAAGTCATAGCCAGGTGAGAAAGGAAAAGGGAGTGATACTGTCCACTCTCTGCCACCGCAAGCTACTGCTGTCACCTATTCTTCAGTCTAGCTCATATCGAAATATGCAAAGCTCGAGAAAGAGGCCTGCAAATTGTTTTCATCTAGTGCTTAACGTACGCCACCAGTGCTTTGCCAGTTTCCCATTGCACTTCAGCGGTTGACAGCCGTGTGTAAATCACTGCGTGACATTATCGGGATTCTGTAAACTGCTCGCTAACACCAAATGCTTAATTGAAATATGGAAGCTAAATTGTATTTTTTTTAAACTCTGAGTATAGGAAAAATAAAGGCACAAAAAAGCTTCTGAATCATATTAGTTTGATCTCTGTCTTTTTAAATGTCAATTTGAAGTCTCAAATAGTACCCAATTCATCCTGCTTTCTGACATTTGATGTCTTTGAACAAAATGGCATCAATTGAAAACTTCTTACTCGGGGAGAGGTAATGTGAAAACTGCTTTTTCCATAGTTGTGGCTTAGCTTTTTTTTTGTTTCAAAGACTATACTCAAGCAAACCAGTCTTTCTGTTTGGTCATATTTAAACTAGTGTAGCTCAGGACAGGTACAGGCTGGAGAAGGCCTCCTTGGGAGCAGTGACATGAAGAGGTGCTTGAGGTGATTGGATAATCTGCTGGCTTTGAGCAGCTAAGCCTTAGGTATAAGAGCAGAGGAGTCTGAGGCAAGGCAGTAATACAGGTGTTCTGCAATTGGCACCGCTACAGCTGCTTTTGCTTTGCCTTGCGGGGACAGCTGATGCAGTGATGCTTCTCTTACTGTCATTCTTTAAAACAAGACTGAGTAACTGGTATGCAGATTTTAATTCCCCTTGTGTTTCTTTTTTTTAACAGTGTAGGTGGTTGATGCTAAATGGGTCAGTCTGGGTGATCACCATCATCCCCTCTAGCCTTTGTATGTGGGTATACTGCAGCTTTACAGGTGGGAGAGAAGCTTGGGTTTAGTTCTAGCCCAGGAAACTTTCCTGAAAATGCAAGTATGAAAAAATGTGAATTCTGGTATAGATGCTTACTTGCATTTTCTCTAGAAGAAAATGCTTTAAATATTTCTTTTTTTGTGTTTTTTTGTTTTAGGTAAGTCACTTGCATAATTTATTGCCAATTGTAAAAACATACTTTGTCCCAATGCCATTTAAACAATGTGTTTCTCAAGGAAATTACAGAAAAGACATCAGAAGGGTTTGCAAAGCATGCAGAAAACAAAAGATTACAAGAAGCTTTCCAGCATGTTCATATATTGCTATTATGTGGAAGAGTATTGGAAGTATTGATATGCTAAGACTGAGAGAACTTGAGCTGTTTAATCTTGAGAAGGCTGACCAGGGGATCTTACTAAAGTCCATAAATACCTGAGGGATGGGTGTCAAGTGAAAGGGGCCAGTCTCTTTTCTGTGGTGCCCTGTGATAGGACAATGAATGAAAGGTATAAGCTGGAACATAGAAAGTTCCACCTCAATGTAAGGAGAAACTTCTTTACTGCGAGGGTGACAGCACTGGAACAAGCTGCCCAGAGAGGTTGTGGAGTCTCCTTCTCTGAAGACTTTCAAAACCTCCCTGTATGTGTTTCTGTGTGACCTGCCCTAGGTGATCCTGCTTTGGCAGGAGGGTTGGATTCACTGTTCTCTAGAGGTCCCTTCCAATCCCTAACGTAGTAGGATTCTATTAAATAAGCACACCCAAAGAGTTTAAATTTTTATGTGGGGGAAGAGGGGGAGGACAGGAAATTTCAAATGCATAGTAAAATCTAGAAACTGGGGGAAAAAAAAAAATCTGACCTCAGCCTTTATCTCAATGTTTTTATATTATAGATTTCTGGTAATTATATTTGGAAAAACTTTTTCTTTATTGATGCAGGATTCTTTATTCTCAAATCTGAGGTCAGTAATGTTTGTCAGGTAAGTGTCTATAATAGACTTTTGATGGACACATTTAGATAATGCTGTATAAATGTAGGATCTTGCTGGTCTGTAACTGTTGCGTGGTTGGGTTTATTTCCTTCCTGCTTGTGTGAATGTGGATTAGTCACTGACCAATAGAAGACTTTGGGTGAGTGATGAGTCAGGACTGTGATAATGCAGCCTTGCTGTAATTTATTTACTGCACGTTATCATGAAAAAGGTACACTAGTCTGTCATATGCAGATAAATTTTACTCAAGTTGTCAGTTTACAAGAGGAAATGTATTTGGCATACCTCTGTTTTTGAGATGTGTGCCTGATCCTGAACTTGCTTGGTAGTATCTCACTACTGTGGATGTATTTTTATACCATTGTAATTAAAAATACAGAAATGTGAGCAATTGGAAGTTTTTGCAGATCAGAGGAACAAGTTTTCTGACACTTGCTGTGACTTTCTGCTGATAAGTAACTTAGTGCTTAAAAGATAAATTAAATGCAAAGTAATCATCCCAAAGATGCTAGACAGTACATCAGCAAAAGCTGACAAGGAATTAGAATGACAATTTATTTGAAGGAATAGAGAAGTCACAAATCAGTGACAGCATTGACAAATCACTTGCTTTTTAGATGTTGAACATATAGGAGGGGTTACAAGTATATTGTGTTCAATACTGCTGCAGCAAACCATGATTAGTAACTGCCTTTGAGTAATTCAAAGACTATGGGAGGCTTGTTGAAACCCATAAGGAGAAGGTGGGAAGAAAGTGATGGAGTTGAAAGAAATTGTGTTGATGAGAGGATGCAGAGAGGTTGATAAAATCTAATTTTTAGAATCATAATGAGAAATTAAGGCATCAGATGCCAGTTCTCATTACAGAAATCTATTTGTCTCTCTAAGTGATGTTGTCTCTACAATCCTGTTAACTGAAGCTGCTGTGCCCCTAGCCTTCATTTTAGAATTAAATGACCAATTTGAGGTTACAGGATGGTCAAGTAGCTGATGCTTGAAGAAATCAAGAGACCTGAATATTCCTTGGGTTATTTCTTCAAGTTCTCTGGCATTTTTTTCACTTGTCTCTGTATCTTATTTTTGTGACCTTTGATGCAGATAGACATCCCTTCAACCATCATAGCTCCCAGCCTCACTAGTGGCAGCAGTCACTCTGAAGTATGGACTGGTGGTGTACCTGTAGTAAGGAAGAAATATTTGGTTATTCAGGTTGGGCTTCTATATTGCTGTGAAGATGGTGGCATGGGTGTTAGCTTGTGAACCTTAATCCAGCTTTGGCACAGAATGTCTTTCCAACTTCTGATATAGTGGAGACTCCCATTTCTTCTCAGATTTAAACCCCTATTGTCATGCAAATAATATTATGTCCTCTGTGAGGCTAGAAATGAGAACTTACCTTTTGCTTATATGTGAAGAAGAGTGTGATGTTCCAGTATCTTCTTCAACCCTCAGTTTCCTGTCCTTATAATCTTGTGAATGTGTATGCAGTTCATTATACCATGTCTTCCACTTCAAGGACAGAATATATTGAACAAGTGGACTAATTAGCGGAGTGGCAAGCACAGCAGCCCTGAGCTAAGCTTTTAATTTGACGAAAACCTGCTTAAAGCTGCCACTGAATTAAACCTACTTGAAATCACAGAAAGCTGACTTCTGTGTAGTGAGCTCAACACAACTCCTCTCTGAAATGACAACTTGCCATTGCTTCTTATAATGTCTTCAAATGGTTTGAATTTGGGTAAATACTGCTTGCTCTACTCGGACTTGAGAGTAAATCTGAGCATGATCCAAAGGGTGATGGAATCGTTGTGTAGGAGCACTAGAATAATGGAAGTCCAGCTCTAGTTTCAGTAATTGGAGAGAAGATCCTGGGTACCTTGCTAAGGATGCTCGTAAGGGATTTTTCTAGTTTATAGATGGATAAAGTGAAAGCTTTCCATCTCTGCTCTAGTAGTAGGGAGAAGAATTGTCTTTTTATTCTTCTGTCACTCAGGCTTCATGAGGACTGGGAGAGATGTTGTCTGGTCCTCCTCTATTCCTGTGGCCATTGTAAGGAATTTTTTCATCTGCTTTTATGTCCTGTCTTCTGTTCGTCACTATGTCCTGAGACAGAGTGCTTGCTTTTGCAGTGGTTGGTAGCTGTCCCATCAAAAAAAAAAACCAAACCAACCAACCAAAAAAAAAAACCCCCCAAAAAAACAAATACCCCAAACAAACCCAAACAAAAAAGGAATTGAGGGTGTTTGCTGGTTTATTTATGTGTTGACCATAACCTGGGAGCCAGACAGTCTACTTATGGTAGTGTCTGCCAGAAAGATGACCTTCATTTTGGTTTTTGAATAGGTGCTGGGACCAGATCACCTCTAGCAGTCCCATCTAGTCTAAAGCAATCTTTGAGTCATTAAATGTGAATGATACAAGTGATGTATTTCTCAATTTATGGAAGTGGGATTAATGCAGTATAGCAGAAAATGTGAACTTTTTGCACATTGTTTCCTTTTTTTTTTTTCTCTACAACTGGGCAGGAACAGCCTGGTATAAATCAGATGATGTTAGGAAATATTACTGAGAAAGGCATTTTAAATAGGGACATAAACAAGTTCATAGTGATTAAGACATGGATACTTGAGTGGAGGAAAATTTCAGTGTGAAATGGATGACTGTTTCTGCTTCTTGTTAATTAAATAGGTAATTGTAAATGAAACATTCTTCAATTGCTCAAAAATACATTTTTTACAAGCTGAAATTTGAAACTAATCAGCTTGGTATACTATACTTGGTTTAGTTTAAAATAATAGTCTTTTATTTGTCATTTGTATGCTAAACTCCAAGACCCAGGCATATTCTGTTCTGGATTGTCTGCTGCAATGGTCTTCTGTGATCTCTATTTACACATTGCAACCTACTCCTGGAGGTTTACTCATTGCTGTTACTTATCAGGAAGTGGTAGGAGAGTTCACCAGCCTGTTTTAAGAACTGGATACTCATTGCTGTGCTACTTAAAGCAGCCAGGTAAGTGTTACTTAAAGGTTTGGTTAGTTAGGAGTTGCTTAAGGGTTTCTTCTGGAGTGGGTGTTTCATCATGAAAACCAAAACTAAGTTGAGATGTGACCTGAACCTACTGGATTCTTTTTAGTGAGTGCACCACAGAGCTTTGGAATGCATGGGCATATTTTGTCTGCAGTTATACATAGATGACCCTTTCTAGAGATCAGGAAACAGTTCCAGGGTGGGAATTAGCTGGTTTTGGAGACTGTTAAAGACCAGGAATACCAAGCTTGCATTACTGTAATAGATGTTTTGTTTCAGGAAGTCTGTAAGCTCAAATATGATTGTTCAAGTTTTCATAAAGGCTGAATACTTTCTACTTTTAAAGCCGTAATGTTTAAAAAGCAATATAATGCTTTTTTGCATTTCTTCTGGGAGGTCTGAGGAGAAGCAAAATACAGCTGAGTGCTTTTTCGGAGGAGCTTTTCTAAATAAAAAGGGAGTGCTGGTGACTGAAAAGACAGTTGTCTAACTGAAAAGCCCCTGAGCTAACTTCTGGGATTACATGTGGTAATGGATCCTCAGATGATAATCAGTGTACTAGCGTCTTAACAGGCTGCAAAAGGTAACCAAGGCAAGTGACTTCCCTGAACTTGTAGCACTGTGCTTGCACTTAGGTTCCCAAATGTTTAAGCTCCACAAAACAAAAAAAAGACAGTATGGTCTAAGCTTGTTTCCACCAGTTTGCTTTGCCTGTTTCTGATCAAGGCAGTGAATTTTGAATTATGAGGTTATACTGAGGTGCCATCTATGTTGTAGCCCTTCTGAAAATACAATTTTTTTTCCATTTTCCCACTTCTTAATGCTATGTAAACCAGAGTTACGGACCTTTTATCAAGGGTTGTGTAGACTCGAGGTCCTATTTCTCTTTGCAGTAAGAATTGCAAAATGTATATTTCAGCAATTCTCACAGATTCTAGACATCTGAAAGCAAGTAATGAGTAACAGTTAGTTAAGAAGTCCAAAATTAAAATGTTACCTATCTTAACCCTTTTTAAGACTGTTTCTGAAGTTTGGGTTGTATTCTTAGCTCTTAGATATTTCTTATGTGACCTTCCTCAAACCAACTGTGCATCTTTGGGCATTTATAGAGGTGTTAGTATATTTATGTTTTAGCTCAGAGGAACCATATTTGCCTAACAAATATATATAGAAATGAAATCATCAAAAAGAAATGTAAAAGCAGTATAAATCTTTGCTGTTTGCTAAATATGGTGAATACTCAAACCTGAATGCCAGATATCTTTCAGAACAGTTATAACTAAACACTAATTAGGAATATTTTCAAACTTAACTGCTCTAGAGTTTGTATGTTGTGTGAGATGTCCATCCTCATCTCTGTTCAGTCTTCAGCCTATTCAAAAAGATATACATATTGTCTTTTAGGACTAAATTTATTGTGTATGTAGATCAACTATATTTTGCAGAATTTGTGCGTGTTTCCCATCTGCAGTTCCTTGTTGCCAGCATCTGAGGAGCAGCTGCAGAAGAGGGAAGTTGGAAGAACAGATTATTATAGGTCTTGGCCGTGCTTTTCCCAGGTTCTTGTTTGCTAGCTGGCTCCAAGCTTGAGGCAGTGATGCTCTACTTAGTCACTCTTTTCCCTGGCTTCTTTCCACTTCTTGTCTCTGATGTAAAAGGATAGACACAAAGAAGAGATTGCAGCAGTGGTAAGGAAGGCAGTGGGAAGAGGTAAGCCACTGTCCTCAAAGAAATTTGTTTGGACTACTGGAAGCGGCTTGGGGAACAGATGAAATATTGTAAACATTTACATGTTGTTTTAAGCACTCAGCCTAGGATATTTCAGCATGTTGCTGTCACGGCTTCTTTCTTTTCAATCCTACTTCAGATGCAAAATTATTTTCATTATGTATGCCACTGGTCTTCCAGAAATGTGCTCTCTGCCTTCCTCTTCCCATACCTCACTCACATCTCTGGATATCTGGTGTATTGCTTAGAACTGGAGAGCACTCAGGCTACAACGGCAGGCTTATGGCCTTGTTGGCTTTACCCTTGATTGTAATTCATGATGATAATTTCCTGTTGCCTTTGGTGGATGAAGATGAGGATGGGTAAAGCTTTGTTTGAACTTGTCTACGTTCTACTGTTAATGTTAATTCTTTTATGGAGTTGTGGCAGTATCTGGGTTCTTGTATGATTTTAAAAGTTCTATGTGCTGGTGAGAAAGGAAACCTCATATGTGCCTTACTAGCATAGAGTTCCAGTCTTTTCAAATTTCCTAAAAACTTTTTATTCATGTTTTGAGTGTAGTCTTTCCCCATAGTATTTATCTTCACACATTTCATTTATGGCCTCAGACAGCTTTAAAATCTTGTTAGCAGTGGTCAAAGGAGCTGTCTGCTGCTCCAGGAGGATGATTTGGCAGGATCCTGCTGCCATTTTTATTGTGTTTCTCTTCTTTTCATGAATTCAGACAAGGTTTTGTAAGCAATGTTCACTGATATCCATACTTTCTCGAAGCTCTTCTGTGCTTCTGTTCCTTACTCATTTTTCCATTAGTCTGTTTCTGAGGTCTATATAATTTTTATGCTATGATGCCAATGATATGTGCAAAAGAATCCCAAATTGAAGACTGGTAGATGAGCCTTGGCTGAAAAGAGATTTTAGTGCAGTTCATGCAATATACATTCAAACTTTCATTTCTGATACATATTAATCTATTACCAGAGAGCTTTAAGAACAGGTGAGAAACAAATAGTGCAACACAGATCTCCAGTATTCTTGCTATTAGAAAGAATTCGCTAGTATTAGTTCTGTCGATCTTTCAAAGGAAAAGAAATGACAGATCAGAGTGAGTTTATGTACCTCTTATTTTGCACAGCTAAACCTATTTAAAAATTGTGACTTCTTAACGAGAGGTTTTTTTAGTGCTCAAACTCTTTTGTTTTATGTTGGAATGGTGCAAGGCAACAGCAAGAAAATGAGAGCAAAAATGTATGGAAGCTGGCGTGTCATATTTTTTCTAAAGATGAGTCTTCCCAGGAAGCAGGCAGAATTAGTTATGTTCTGTGTGAGAATTACTGGCTCTTCCCACACTTCATTTCCTCTAAACTTTGTCCCTGTACCCATATCAGTGCATTTAAAATATCCAGTTCCATGCTATCTTTGTGACTCTTGAGGTCAGAGTAGATGCTTTTGTGTTGGGTCATGAAGCCTGTGGCGAGTCATTCTTTTAAGTATATACTCAATCCCTTTTTCAGTAGTATTCTCACATCCGAAGTATTCCATCCCATATTCTGTAAAACGGTCAGTAATGACTTGTTTTGGTGGGTATGTGCATGAGAAATACCAATCTGTATTCCTCTGTGGCAGCAGCTAGTTTTGTCTTCCAGAATTTAAGTGAGCTAGGAATATATGCTGTACTTCCCTGACAGTTTTTGTGATGAGTAAGGCTTTGAGAGAGGGCAAAAGTGCTAAAATAGCTTTTAAACAACTTTTCAATCTCTGCAGGTGCCTGTACTCTTCAATTATGTTATTCTCCAATATGTGGCTTTCCATTTCACAGACCGGTCACAATCAGGATTCCCTGACATTGAGTTACCTCTACTTCAGAATACTGATTTGGTTATTTAAAATCAAAGTAGTTCTCAAGCATTAATTAATACTGTTTCTTGTTTCGCTTGTGCGCTGATGGAATATGTTAGAGCTGGGCAAACACCATGAAAAACTTCAGTCTGTTCATTTACATTTTTTTTAATAAACTGCTTTGCTCATGGCACTTTTATGTTTGCATTCCACAAACAGTGAAATGATTGAGTCTTAGTGACATAAATGATCAGAGGAACTGAACTTTAATTTTGAAGTAAGGTAACCATTTACTTACTGATGGGGAAGCTAACAGGATCTGGTGAAGGCTTGGATGACTTAGAATCACTGGGGTTTCAGAGGAGTGTCTGCTCCAAGCAAAGTTGGTGGTGGTTGGTGGTTTTACGGGATATCCCTTTTTGCCTTGTTAATGTTAAAGTAGTTATTGGAAAACTTTGTCTTGTGAAAAACTGTCAAATGACAGAGCAGGTGAAGTAGTAGAAAAAGTTGCCTATAGAAACTGGAAATTCAGAGAAGACTTTTATGGACAAGTTAGAAAAGTCAGTGCCATCCCTGGTAGTGAAATACGCGCCTTCCTTTGGTAGAATGATATATTAAAATAAACTCTCAAGATTTATTTTGATACTTAGCTTTTGTGGTTTGAATGGTTTATATTTTCTCATGTGAGATCTGTAACATGAGGATTAAATTAATTTTGCAGAATTGTGTACATGAGTGGTATTATTTTTAAATGGCAACTAATACTATCTTTAAGGAAGGTAATTCTCAATAAAGTGAACTGCAGTGAAGGGCTGGACAACAAAGACTTCCCTCTGGGTACCTGTGCCAGTCAGTTACTGATTTTAGCTATCTAGGGGTGGACACCACAGCTAATTGTACAGTCATCTTGTTGCAGGGTATTGTTTTCCCTTGAGTGATCTAAAAAAGCTTGTTTATTGCTGAGGCAAAATGTCTTTCATGTATTTGAAGGGAGAGAAAATTCAGTGTGGACCTGTTCTTGCTTTTTGTCTGCAGAGTGGTGTATATACCTTTGCTGTGTGAATATGGGCTTAAATTCCAGAAAAGAGGAGGATTTTATATATGTCCCCATCCTAATGCATTTAGATAAATAAGAGTAGAATATAGAATTGAATACTTGGATTAAAAAAAAAAAAAATTTACATTTTTGCAGATGTTTGGCAGCTCTTACTGAGGTTTGAGTATTAATAGCTTTGTTAGCTTTTGCCCCAAAGATCCAAATAAAGCTTAGTTTTATGCTTACTTTACCTCTTTCCTTTCTTTCCTTAAGCTGCTTGGAAATGCAGTGGAACCCTGTTTTTTTTTTTCCTGCAAGTCTTTATTTTGGGCTCTAGTCTGTCTTTATTTTTACTGGCAAGAAGTAAAAATAAAAGCTGTTGGCTGTTCTCTGGCATATGCTTTCTGGTCTGACAGAAAAATCTTCATCCCATTAGGTTTGGCTTGCAATTTTTCTCAAGTCACAAAGACCTTTGTCTAATGAGTTGCCTGTAGGGAAAAAGTCAAATATGATTTTTGCAGTCAGGGATGTTGGATAATATGCTTCTGCTCCAGCTTGATGGAAGAAAATGCTGCTGTCAACTGAGAGTCTGAGCTTCCTCTGACAGCTCCAAAAGCATTGTGGTTTTAATTGGAGATGTACTTGCTTCAGTTTTCTTTCTGATATTCTGGCTACATGTGGACAGACAGAAGTGATGATACTATGGGTTTTTCTCAATAAATTTTCCGAGTTTCAATTATTTACACTTTGAAGTGCTTGGATTCTGATGCTTAGATAAAGAACACTGTGGTTCTTTTGTGATGTAGCAGAAGCTTATTTTTTTTAATCCGTTATTTTCTGAATGGTAAGGTTTGGAGCTATTTGTTCTGGCAAAGAAGGATGAGAGACTTCGGAATAGAAGTATGGGAGAAAAATCTTCCACTCAGCAGTAATGTTTCTAAAACTAGAGCTGTCAGTGAGGTAATTGGAACTCCTGCAGTGTTTTATAATCAGGCAGTAAGTCAGATTTCTTATGCTGATGTCATATTTAAATATGCTTAACTGTAATAAATATGTCTTTATTACCTTACCTTATAATTTGATGGTTAAATAGTTTAGAAATTATTTTTTAAAACATTTTTTGCCTAAGATCGTCTGGTACAATGCAGTCATTGAGAGGGCAGTATTGATAAGGACTCTCTTCACCCTTTTGCAGTGTTCAGGGCCGTTTTAAGACCACATGCGACCCTGAGATGAGTAGTAAGTCAGTCTGCATTTGACAGTGACTTACTGCATGACCAGAGCTGTGCAGACACTGTAGAATCCAGCCCCGTTTCACATGTTGTGAATCACTTTACACAAGCAAAACAAGTTCCATATTGTAGAAGCAATGAACATTTTGGAGACTGTACAGTAATTGCTTTGCTTTAGGTCTCTAAGAGAGTGTTTCTTCATCTGGGATAATAGCTGCTTGTACATTGCATTGTTGTAACAGTTTGGTCACAAACCTGTTCTGCTCTGACTTTGGTTGTCTCCTTTGAAAAACAAGAATGCAGATGTGCTTCACTGAGCTATTTGACTAAGATGATCTGATTCTTTGAAGAAAAGGTTGACTGTGACAAATTTTGTCCTTTTTTTTTGTATGCATAAAAGGCTCTTAAAAAACCTTGGGCTTTAGATTATGCACCACCCAGGTGTTTGTCTGCTGCCCTATAATAGTATCAATTAACAATGCAACCGTAGTAATGATGTTCTGGAAAAGCCTGTCATTCTGTCTAGCCCCTATCATGGATTTGTTCTCACCCTGATTTTACAACTACCTTGTTCTAACTGTTGTTCCCTTCTACTATACAGATGTGATTAGAAATTAGAGCATATTATAGCTTTCAGTCTACTCAAAATACAAGTCAGCTACTTTCCTACTAAAATAATGTTACAATTGCACGACATAGCCTACAAAAGTAAATGTGAGAAGAAATTTTAAAAGTTTATTTAAACTATACTTCTGGTTTTAAAACGTATTTGATTACCTACAGCTTGATTCTTCCCTGTGTATTGATGTGTGTAGTAGCACTTAAATGTTTATGCTGTATAAGTTGTTTTTTTAATTTGCCAAATAGTACTGCCAAACCGTGTTGGTACACTGTAATATTGAGTGTGATCTCTCATTGCATGTGACTGAAGTGTCCAGCTAGAATACTTAAACTGGAAGTTACAGAATACTGTTGTAGATTTTCTGTGCCCCAAAGTCTTTGTTTTCTCCAAGATATTAAGCAAGGGAGGGAAAGAAAAAGATAAATTAACCCATATTTTTGATGGAAGTCTTATTAATGTTTAAGCATTGAGAGCATGGAATGGTAGGAAAGTTGTTCTTCATTGGTGTTTTTCTTGGTCTCATCTTGGAGTTTTGCATACATAATGCTGATTTGTTCTCTGGAGCTGAAGCTTGCATTCTTCCTCCTTGATCCCTGTACTTTATCCTTTTCAAATACCAGTTGGTAGTACACCTCAAACCAGACATCCAAAAAACACTTCCAGCCTCTGCAGGTCAAGTTGTTACTACTGTTTGACAACTGACCACTGTTATGTTGGTTGTAGAGAATTCCAGTTAAAGAAAACCCTAATTCTCAAGCTCCTGTGGATTCTGCAGTTGGGAATAAAATCAGTGCACAGGAGAGCCTGGAGTGTTTTGAACTATGGTAAAGTCAGAAAAATGTATCACTGACTGCATTGGGTTAACCATATAGGGTGGGAGGTATATGCCTGCTGCTGACATTGTGAGAGAACAGTGTTTCTGGTAAAGCAGTGTTCTGCTTAAAATGGAAGCAGAATCTCTATGGCAACTCCAAGTGGTGGCATTACAGTTTTGGTTTGGCTGTGGTATTTGCTTCACCCTACAAAAGTTGTAAAAGAAATATAATTGAGGACATACTGCCGGATCTTCCAGAAGTAAACTAACCCAGAATCATAGTTCTTAAAGCACTTTATCAAATGCTGCTGTTAATAAATAAATGAGTCTTTCTGTATTCTTAATTAGCTGGTTGCTTCCTTGAGCCAGTGCAGCCAGTAGTGTAGCAAGAGAGCTCAGAGCTGTGCTAGCTTGAATTTTTCTTTTTGAAGTTTTATTTGGAGATGATGCTTACATGCATTGCACGGTGGTGCTTGTAGGGGTTTAGAGATTAATATCACTTTCAGTTTTATTTTTGCATTTGTGTAGACAGAGTTAAAACTAAAATCACGTATATGTATCAGTGATTAAAAAGCTAAATGTAAATTGTTTCTTGTGCCTTGAATTCAAAGTGTCTCATTAGACACTTCAACTAGAGTTTGAATTAAGAAAGGTGCACAAATTTTCAAGGCAAATTTAGATGGGACTTGCCAACTGCCCCTTTCAAATGCTATGAATTCTGTAAAGACTCAAATTTGAGAAGCAGCAATTCCCTTCCTTCACACTGCTGTTCTTTACCTCAGGTTTTTTGGTTTGCTCATATTGTTACATCCCTGAAATTAATGTGTGGCTCTTCCGTGGGGTTGAAACTAGTGGTTAGGAGCTTTGGAGAGAAAGCATGGGACAGTTATCCACAAGAAATGTGACTGAGACATTATATAGTTCCCATCCATTCTTGGTGAGCTTTTTGGGGAGCCATCTTGCTTTCTTGGATAGATTAGAAGCCATTGTAAATGCAATGATTTTAAACTTTCTTTAGGATGTGGCTCAGTAACAACCGAGAGAGTTAGTATCTAAAGCATATGGGTTAAATAAAAAATAATTAAAGAATGGAGTGTGTGTTCTCCCAGCTTCCTGTGTTTGTGTTCTGTTTATAAGTTGTTACGGTTGATGTCTGGCTGCCTTCCCACAGTTTGAAAGCAAGCGTAGAAGCTGCTGCTGATCAATGGGTCCAGATGTGCGCAGACATAGTGGAACCCGGTGAGAAGGTCACAGTAGGCATGAGGGACAGAAGCACTTGGTATGTTCAGATGCAGAGGATATGTATTCTTTTAGGGCATTTGTGGAAGCTCTAAGTACAAGTAGATTGATGTGGTAAGGATCAGAAGAGGTCCTTGACCCCTAAAAGCCTGCTGGGGGTGCCTGAATAACAAAGAAAGCTATTTTATTTTTTTAGACATGCATAAATCTTTACATTATATATAAATATATGTGTAGATTTGCCAGGGGATTTAGTCTATTTGTTTAAACGTCATTTTTTGAATATATTAGTTTAGGACTTTTGACTGACAAAAAGATTGTCTAACATAAAGCAAAACCTCATTACTGTCTTGACAACTTCATGAAGCAATTTATGTTGTGTATTTAGTGGTTGTGCATAAACAGCTTTCTGGGCATCAGTGAAGAGCTCATTCTTCAAATCAGTTGAATTTTCAGAATTTATTATAATATATAAAGCCCCAGCCATGATGTAGATTCTTTTGTGTGTGAGAAAGCATTGTTTGCACTTCCTTCTTTAAGAATTAAAATCCTAAATATTCTACCAGAGTATCTCATTGCTTTTCCTGAAAGCATTGTATTATTTGTTCCTTTTTGTCAGAGATGCTGGTCTTTGAAAGCAAGCATAATGTAGAGTTCCAGGTCAGAGAATTGTAGATGTCGGTTTGAAAGGACATCTGGAGGTCATCTTAGTCCAGCCTCCCACTCAAAGCAGTGCTGTTGCCAACACTACCTTAGGTCATTTACAGGTTTGTGTAACTGAGCCTTTCAAATCTTCAAAGATAGACTACTCCACTGCAACCTCTCTGGGAACTTGTTTGTGCTGCACTACCCCCCCAGTGTCCAATCTGAATGTGCAAAGACAATGTAACTACTGAGAGCTTGAAACTGTCATCTGTGCTACTTCCATCAGGTAGCTTTAGGCACCTATTAGGTTTGCCCTTAGCCTCTCATACCAGACTGAGCAAGCCTGGTTTCTTCTACATCTGTTATCAGGTCAGGCGTTCTAGGCCCCTAACCATCTTGGCAGCCCTTTGCTGGATGCTGCCCAGCTTTGCCACATCTCTGTTGAAACTCAGGCCCCCAAACTATACTCAGTTCATGTTTTGTCATGGTAGAGCAGCAATTAGGTCTTTCTTCATTCCTGGTTGAGTTGTTCCTATACATGAGTAAAGGATGTTTCTCTGGTAGAGGTCAAAGTCTGTACCCACTTACAAGCAGTCTGCTTAGCTTTATTTTCTAGGTAAGGAATCAGAATGATGGGATTCTTAAGGGATTCAACAACTGAAAAAAAAACAGAAGAAGAAAGGGTAAATGTATTCTGAAAAATAAGAGAAGGTAACTACCCTTCTTTCTTGCACTTTGTGTATAGCAAGAATAGTCTTCTTTGGAAACTTGACCTTCATGGTGGAAATTAGATTGACACAGTGCCTGTTTTGTAGAGACCTTTGATCTACCACTGTGAGCATTAACAGAACATTTGCTTGACTGAACAAACTGGAGACTTAGCAGAGATTATTTATCAACTAACATCTGTAGTTTATGAAGGTGTGGAGCTGCTGCTAAAGGGAGGCATGAAATGCATAGGGCAGAGCTTCGTTCCAGTCTCAGAACAGAATGTCAGATGTATGATTACATTCTTGGCTCCTGAGATTAGCCTTTTGAGTCATTTGACCAATTTTAACCAAATACAGCTGTGGAATAAACTCCCTCTTCCATCCAAAGTCCCCTGAGCAGGAGCACAGTGCTGTGGCCTGTGGTATTCACTGGTTTGTAGGCACAAGTTTTGTGCCATATCAGACGTAGTACTTGTGATAGGGATCTGCAAGTGATATAAGATGAAAGAAACAGTGCCATTACTTTTGTTTGTAGGAAACCTGTACCTGTGGAACTGGGGTGGGGCGTGGGAAAACACATATAGTATTAAAAACACAGCAGGATTTTGTCTTGGATCACTTTGAGTACTGAGTGGAAAGTATATCAGTCCAGAAGAAAGCAGCACAAGGTTGTAACTCTTCAGTCCCTCCAAGCTTAATGCCTCAGTATGCTGTCTGAATGGGATAGCAATACTCAAGTTGAATAGCTGTTTGCTCATCAAAGGTGACTTCTAAGTTGAAGGAACAGTAACTTAACTAGGGTGGCCCTTTAAAATGGGCTGAAACTGCAGGTCATTGTAGAGTGAGTTCGTTAAGGCTTTTTAGTTTGGGATTTTTTATTCCTTACAATACAACAGTTCTGTATTTTAGTAATAAAAGGAATGAATCAATTGTTCTTTGAATTTTCAAATTCCCATGGCAGGCTACAAGGATATGAAACCCCCTAATTCTAACCTGGGAAGAGTTTGTATTGAATGAGAAGTCCTTTGTGCCTTAAAATGGCTGCATCTGTAACTGTTCTATGGGAGTAGAAGCTTAAAATAATGTAATTTTGTTGTGTTTTCTTGCTTAGCAATAACACTCAACTACATGCATAGATACTTTGTGAAAATGTGGATGGGGAATTATCTAATACAGTCTTAATTTGAATCTTTGGAGGGTGACTTTGTTTTCTTTTGGGGTCAACACAGAAACCCATGTGGTGAAGGTGCACAGTTTAGGATGAACAGGAAAGTGGCTTGGAAAAGCAGGATCTCTGTACCTCTGTGCTGAGCATGAGGAATGGCAGCTTATCTCAACAGCAAGACTGGCCTGGGTACAGGGCTCACTTAAGAGGGAAACTCTGAACTGAAGCACCGTTTGTGATTGTTCTTCTCTGACCTTAAGCATAGCTACCTAAGGGTCTGTCCTGAAGCCAAGGAGCTATGGATGGCCAATTGGTTCATGGGGTAAAAAAAAAAAAAAGTGGTATTCTGTGATGTTTAAACTGAAGTTCTGCTGAGGGGAAACAGTGAGATAATTAACTTAGGGGGGTTGCATTATTATTTTATTTTAATTTATTTTTACCAGAGGTATGGAGAACTTGGTGGCTGGCTCCAACCTTCCTCCACTTTTTACAGATGAAGATGGATCTAAGGAAGGTAGTGAAATTACTGTAACTGGGTAAGCAACTACTTAATTTTAACCTTCAGCTGATAAATGCTATCTCTAGATTTGCCAGGGAACCTGTTTTTGTGGGAAGAAGACATTCTAAATTATTTTGAAAAGCAAACAAAATAAAAATATATCCTACAACACTCCTTTGAGCTTGATAAAACATCCTGAGACTCCAGAAGAGAGCAGGACTCTCCTGAACTGATGGAAATTGTCACAAACTTTTCTTTAGCATCTCTTAACAGTTTGCTTCCCTAAGGTTTTAGTCTTTAAGACAGACTTTGACAGCATTAGTGGTCCCTGCTTAATAATTTCCTTTAAAGATATACTATTAGTCACTGATCTCTGAAAATCACTGAGAAACTTGTTCATTTTCTGTCATACTGACTCTGCTTTTACAAACCGAAACAAGGGGCCTCTTAAAATCACAGAGACAAAAAAGTTTATCTTTTAGAATTACACAGCCTTCTTGCTGTGTTTTGATACTTGAAGTTTCTGTTCTGTTTTGTAAAGCACCAGGCTTTGCAGGCAGGTAAAGCCCCGTGAAAAGGAACACGGACACATTTATTTCAAGCTGGTCTGAATTTGGATTTGCATATCTGGGACTTCAAACTTCCTAGTGCCAAATGAGGTATATGTTCAGATTAGGTTTGTGTATAAGAGGTAGTACTGGGTTGAATTAGCTTGCATCAGCTTTCACTACAAATGGTTCATTGAAGTTTTTCCTGTGCTTGGAGTTTAGAAAGCTGCCCAGCTAAGGGGTAACGAATGGGAAAGCTGAAACATTCTTCAAAACTAGCAGTGATTCTAAGAAATTATATTGTTACACTTTCTTTTTGACATGCACCAAATGGAATTAATTTACAGGAGTGTATATGTTTTGTTCCCTTTCTCCCTCTCTAAATGTTAGTACTATGAACTCAATCTGCTATCTGAAAGTTGGGGTGTAAATCTCTCCAGCCCTTCTGTCTTTACCAGTAATTATGCTGCACTTGCTGATTGTAGAGACTAATGAAAATATGCTGTTCTCTCTATGTAAAGACAAATTTTCCTGTAGGCATTCAACTAACAATTCTATTAATATTTCTCAGTTTTCTATAGCTGTGTTCTACATTAACAGGATCGATTATGTTGAGTATTTAACATTTGGCATGCATGTAAGCAGCTGTAGATCTGAGTATATGAATAAAATAGACTTGAAGCATATGCAGCTGTTAATAGTAATTTTCATGAATATAACTGAGCAAGACCAAGTAATCTTTAGCCTGGCTGAAGAAGGAATTAGAATCTGAGATTCTAATCTGAGAATCTGACTCTCAAAATCTTATCTTAATTTGCCCACTGAACACAGTGGTGAGAATGACTGTGGGGTTGTTGCTTCAGAAATACTTTGTGCTTGCTTTATTTTTGCCCTTTCTTGGAGCAAGCTTGATTGATAGAGTTCTTGTGGCAAAATCACATAGTGGCCATTCAGGAGCCCTGTTGGGAGCTAGTTGCCCATATGCATCAACAGGAGATTATTTTGAATGAAGTTCAATCCAAAATCACACACAACCACAAAACTTTACATGTATTTGTAAAGAAATATATAAAATGCATCCAGAAAGGTGTACATTGATTGAAGATTAAACCATTAATTTCAAATTCCTTATGCTATTTTTGAAGAAGCATAGATGGATACTTTCTTGTTTCTGATCCAGATCTTTACTTGCTTGACAGTTCTATGTATAATGAAAAGCTTCACTAAAACTGAAATAAAGTAACACTTTAAAAATCAAACTGTCTTTGAAAGTCTGTAGTAACTATGGTAGTTATTGCAGTTGCTTTCATGGAACAGCCAATTCTTTAAAAAAATCAGTCTTTAAAATCTTTTTTTTTTTCCCTTGCTAGTGTAAGAACTGAATATATTGGCAACATTTTTGCATGTTTTAGAAGATTAGGGAGGAAGTGATTTAGCAATATGATGATTAAATTTTTTTTTTTTTGCTATGATGTGTTTTTTCAGATTAGCTCATTCCGAGAGTTCATTCAGTGGTGGAACTTCACAGCCTGCAAATAACCCAGAGTTAGTGGAGGATTTGTCACAGGTTCAGCAGCTGCAAAATGATTCCTCTAATACTGCTGAAAACACTGAGCAGAAGCCTGAGGAGGAGGTGAGATGAAATAATAGTGACTTCTCAATGAAGCAAAAGCATGGAGTTTTGTCCTAGATTCTTATCTACTTGAAAAGTTGTTATCCTATCCAAAAAAATCCATCCATTTGCCATTTTCATTTTTTTGAGTCTCTCTGGTTTTCCCCTGTTGCACGACTGCAGCCAGATGAACAAGGAAAGCTGGCAGTCATAATGTCCAGAGACCAGCATGTGTGTCTCTAGCTTAGCCAGTGGGCTCCACAGGCTGGGACTGCGCTAAGTCTATTTCTGAAGGCTGAAAGTTCAACTGCCACAATTTTATCTCTTGTGAGCAGAAAAGAGAGACCATTGTACCCTTCTGGGAGTAACTGGTGTCTTTGAAAGCACTATGCTTACTACACTATAACTTGTGTACCATCCCACACTGATTTTGGTGATTAAATCATGAAGGAACTGAAGTTTGATGAGAAAGTGGTTTGGGTTTTTTTGATAGATGCATTTGATATTCCTCCCTGTAGTTTGTCTTCAGCTGTGAGGTCATTGTTTAATTAAAGTAGTAAAATTCTAGAAAGGAAAGAAAGACTAACTTGATGGCAGGAACATGTTGATCTGGGGAGAGATTAGAAGTACTGAAGTAGTTGTATGTAAATAGCACAAGAAAATAGTGTTGTCCAGAGATTGCTGCTGTAGGAGTAGTATGGAAGCCAGGAGGATGAGAGGTAATTATGTTATTCCTGTGGGCTCACAGTGTGTCACAGGCAAATCTTACAATATTTGTATCTCTGTTGGAGGCAATTAGTGAGGAGGAAAGCCTGTAGACTAGTTTAGAATAGAAAAGCATATATACCATCCTTTTACCCACACTTTGGGTGTATAGTGCGTGAAGGGGAAAGATTTGGAAGGGGCAAAATAACTAGTGAGCAACTGTTGCCTAATATACAGAATCTCTCCAAATGTGATACTGAGGCGAATGACTGGGAGGGAAGGTATGTGAGGGTGAGAATAATGTAAAAAACAAAACAAAACCAAAACAACAACAAAAACCTGACCCCCCAAAAAAACTAAACAAGCAACTAATAAAAAATAAGTAGTTGCATTAGCTAGATTGATAATTTTGTGGGTTATCAGTCCTCATGGTTTTACAAGCAGAAGTTGCTGCAAATGTTACTTTGTCCCTGTGGACCTGGAGATACTTTTCACAGTAAGACTTATTTGGCTTTGCTTAGAGAAAAGTCGGAATTGCTCCAAAGTAAGGTTTAAAATTTACATCCGTGGAGAGGATGTATTGCAGCAACATACTTCTGATGAAAATGCTTGAGACATGAATATTTATTCCTTCCAGAAGTGGTTATTCTTTTCCTTCACTCTGAATTTTCTTCCATTTTCATTTTGCAGCAGCAAAGAACTAAACGAGGAGGCTGGGCCAAAGGGAGAAAGAGGAAGAAACCCCTTAGGGACACCAATGCCCCCAAATCCCCCCTCACAGGGTATGTGCGATTCATGAATGAGCGTAGGGAACAGCTTCGAGCGAAGAGGCCTGAAGTCCCTTTCCCAGAGATCACCAGGATGCTGGGCAATGAATGGAGTAAACTGCCTCCTGAGGAGAAACGGGTACCATTAAACCTCCCTTTTCCTTGTTGGATTATGATTACTGTTCAATGGGAATGTTGTTGTTTAGTGAGGAAGTTGACATAGGCTTTCAGTTGAAGTTGTGTTTAGGAATATATTTTGAAATAAGTGGCACAGGTCCTCCAGAGGTCAAATAATGAACCCTGGTAGGTCATCTAATCCAGGTGTGACTTGAGGAGAACTATATCCTCTAGACAGTGCAAGAATATATTCAGAACAGGGGAGTATTGTTCTAGTGAGACATCCCACAGTTTGTGATTTGTCTGGATGTAATTCTGCTGTACCTACCACAGATACAGCTGACACCTACCAGTTTCCAAGGCCAAAGCCATGGGGCAGGCATTTATTCACTGTGAGCAAGGAGAACTTGGCAGGATTTCAGAGCTGCCTGAAGGATTTTGTGGTTCTGTTTATTTTACAAACATATCAATATATATAAATGTTTTAAAGTATTGCTAGCCCTAGGAAGAAAGTTGAGATCTGTGTGATGGACGGGACTGTGGGAGTTAGATATTCTGTATTCTACACCCGTTACCTCAGGAAAAGGGTTGAGGTTGTTTTCCACCTTTTGTTCAGAATGTGATGTCTTCTAATTGGGATTACTGTGGCCTTCTGCACTGTCTGCTAATGTGAATGGAAACAGGGGCAGTGTTGGGTCTGGTTCTTTAACTCCTTCTGGAGTGGACCTTGTTAGTGCTGATGAGCATCTTGCCATTCCCCAATGATTGCCAATGGGAGATCACAGCAAAATGGAGTTAAATCACAATGCAACTTGATGCTATCATGTGAATTTATCAGCATATTTAAGTTTTCAAAAGGACAAAATAATACTTTAAAGTTTTTTATGATGGCTGGGTGTAAAATGGGACAATGCAAGAGTTCCTTTTGTCACTTTTTACTAGGCTTGTAGAGTGTGAGTTCTACAGAGATGATATCAAGTGGTGTATAGGCACAGCATTTTAAACATGATGGAAAATGTGTGTCAAGCCAAAGCAGTTGATTTGGTAACACATATGATGTTGTCATCTGCTGGGAGAGAGGGGAAAGAGAATAAGACATTCTGCCCCTCGACTCACTGCCCTTAACATATTCTTATCATGTCCAAGACAGATTTTTGACCTAGGAAAAAGGAGATTGAGTTCAAATCTCTATACTATGTGCTGCTTTTTAAATTCTGAGGGAATCTGTCCCTCAGACAGCTGTGAGTCTCTAACCTGTAGTGGGTCAGGGAAAAACTTCTGAGCACTTCCTTCCCTTTCCTCTTGCCTTTTTTTTATTAAGGCAGTAAAGGCCACTGCTGCCTCAGGACCTACGTCTTTAATCAGACAGCCCAAAATTCTTTTTGAGGCTGAGTAATCTTGGTTTTGGTTAACTAACAACTATCAAGTCAGTCTCCTGAAGCAAGCAGTGGTAGTTGTAGTATACTACTGCTGTGCAGGTTAGTGTCCTCTAATCCAGGGGAAAGGAATGTCTGACATCCTGCTCTTGTGGCTCATCTCCAGTAATTAATGAACTAGCTGTCTGATGTTAAAAGATGAAGGGAAAAAATCTCACACATCCCCTGTTCCAGCCCTGTAGTCTTGCTACTCCCTTTTGTACTTTGGGAGTATAAGGAGAGGTCAGAGCTGGCTGGACTGACCAAATCATGTGTCTTGCCTGGAAAAAGACCACCACTGTAGTCAGAAAGCAGACACCCTAATAGTCATTGCTCTTGTTATTCCCCTCTATGGGGTGTTACCTAACAAGGTGTATGGATGTGCACTAGAAGACCTAGAATGTCTACTTAACAGGTTGTGCAGCAGAACTCATTCTTCCTGATTCAAAACAATCCATCTGGAACACAAGGAGCAAAAACTGCTGTTGTTTAAAAAAAAAAAAACCAAAACAAAACCAAACCAAACCACAGTTAAAACCCAAGTACTGCAGTCTTTTCAGCAGCACATTGCTGGAGATGAAAAAGGATGAATGTCTTATGGAGAAATACAATGTCCAAAAGCAGTGCGAACCCAGCATCACCATACAGAATGCTGTGTCCTCAGCAGGGTCAAAACAATGTTGCAAAAGCATGGAATTTATAACTCTTATGTTTATTGCCATGATGACTTAATGAAAATAAGAGGCATATCAGGTGACTAAGGTTCACTCTGATTTAATACTTACTCCCATTGAATTTTAAACTCATTGCAGGAAAAAATTGGGAAGGCAACTTTTTGCTTAAAAGGATTCCATTAGTGAGTGTTGCGACCACTCCTTAAATTGTTTTCAGTTCATCAGTTCCCTTAAAGAATTCTCCAGTTCATTCTGTTCATTCTGTTATGCAGATGTGTGAAATGTCTTCAGGCTTGAAAGAAAAGAATTTATTCCAAATGCAAATAGCTGAAATTGATATAACCTGGTCTCTCTTTATGCTACTCTTTTCCAATAGCCATGATATTTTGCTCCCCTCTCAGACAAGCCAAGTGTGTGATTGTAGAATGGTAGTGCTTTTTGTCTGTGGGGCATGAAAATGAGCATGTACTGGAACCCCACTGTTACTACAGATCTGAACCTTAAACTGTGACCCATGAAGGTGGTTTTGTTGGACAGCATTTAATCCTGGCCACAGAAAGGCAGTTCTTCAATATTTGGTCTACAGTGTGTAGGTAATATTCAGATGACTAGCTTAGTATCAGGTTACTTCTAGGTCTAACAAAAAAAGTGTTAACAGAACAGTGATTTGAATTTAAAAAAAAAAAAAAGGAAAGAGAAAACAGGACACCAGAATACAGTAATTTTATCCAGAAATCTTATGTCTCTGCATCTCACATACATTCTCATTGTTTCTTCACTCCTTTCCTGTTTGCTTAGGTGAAATGGATCAGCACTTCATCTGACAAGTTGTTTTTCTTCCCTTCCTCCTGAAGGGGAGGAAACTCCCTGAAACTCTTGGACTTTTTTATTTCAGCGATACCTTGATGAAGCAGATAGAGATAAGGAGCGTTATATGCGGGAGCTGGAGCAGTATCAGAAGACTGAAGCCTACAAAGTCTTTAGCAGGAAAGCACAGGACAGACAAAAAGGCAAATCGCACAGACAAGGTATTGAGTGGGACAAAAGGATGTGCCTAGCTAGAGCAGCAGAAGGTTCCCACCTAGTCATGTAGCACAACAATAGTTTAAAGCCTTTGATTTAAAGGCATGTTGAAAAGTGAATGTGTTCTTTCTATGACATTTGCATGAGCTGGGTGTAAAGGGATTAGATTTATGTGAATTTAACTCTCTCTAGATTGTGTTGGGGGAAGTGCATTAAAAGCATCCAAGTTACATATGGCTTCTGTGTGACTTGTTAGGAAAGCAGCACAAGCTTTCTCTAACTATTGTGTAACTGCTTGAATTATTTGGTTCTTGTTTTCTCAAATCTTGCATATATGGGGAGATATCTTGTTTGGTTTTTTTCTTTTTCAGATGGAGCAAGACAGCCAGCCCATGATCACGAGGTAAGCCTCTTGATTCTAGCCTTACATCACTGGGTAGATTTGCAGATCATGAAAGTTTACAGTGAAGTCAATAAAAAAACCAATTTATGCCAGTTGAAGACCCTAATCAGAGGTTTAGACTAGTTCTTCCTCTTTCAATGCAGGTTTTCATCACAAGTTAGAAACAACCGAGTACTCTTGTGCTCAGGTATGAATGATCTAAGATAAAGTGGGAGTGCAGGATACACTTGAAACATAAATCTGTTTTGTAATGTTCAAGAAATCAATGGGTGCAAGTCAGCATAATCGAGCCTTTAAGTATCTGGTGTGTTAGAAGCTTAACTTGCAAAATTTTTGCCTTGAAATTAAGAGCAGTGAATTTTAATTATTATTTGGTAAATAAACATCAAGGTACAGCTTACAAACAGCTTGAGACCTAGATAACTAACCTTATAAGCCTGGCACCTTTAGGTTGCTCTTTTGAGGTGCTGATTCTCTTCAGCAATGTGAATGCTTGTGGCTTCCCTGAGAAGAAAATGGGTAATGTAACCAAATGATTGGGAAATCTCTGGCTTAAACTTCCTCCTGCCCCCCATCCCCTGGCACATGTAAATATTGGGAAAAAGTAATAATGTCTGGGGAGAAAATACCTATGCTTTTGTTGAGGCATATCACAAATTGTGCATCCTGGCTGACTCTGGTATCTCTCACTTTGAAGTGCTGAAACTTTCTCCAGTTGTATTACCTAGGGCCACAGAGCTTCTTTCATCGTTAAGTGATAAATTGCAAAGAAAAAGCAATGAAAAATCTTGTTTATACCAGCCTCTTTGCTTACAAGCAATAGGCCTCTCTGAAAGATCTGTTTTTCTTTGTTGAGGTTTTTTGCCTTGGGAAAGCAATCAAGTTGCTTTTTAATGTGTTCATTACAATAGTCACATGGCATATGTGAGAGGCAACTTCTGGTCTTGTCTACTTTAAGGAAAGTAAGTTTCACTTGCAGTAAAATGCTTTGCTAGCATGTTTTTGTTATGCCTTTTTATTAACTCTAAAAGGGAGTAATTGCAGTAAGAATAATCTTTATAAGTACATGGTCCCCAGGATTTTGGATTCTGTACTCTCTGACTCTGTCCTTAACTCTGCAAAAACAGATTACTGCAGGCTTCAAGTTCTAGGTTGACTGTGATGTTTATGTAAACTTTTAATTATACAGGTGGCAAACTGCATATTCAGTGTCTTACCTCTGATCCTTCTAACTCATATTATCATTGCTGAAACACAGTTGAGAAGCAGCCCTTCATACCTTGTGGGGCTTTTAAGCTTTATCAGATAGTAATTACATAGTAAACTAGCAACATAGCAGGTCAGTGTACTTTTCTGTAAGTCTGTGCCTTTGCTTAGCATTTTTCACCTTCATATCGTAAAATTCCACATGCTTATCACTTGATTTTCTTCCACATCTTTACTGTGAGGGAGCCGAGTATTATCCTGCACAGGCAAGGAACAAGCAGAAAAGATGTAGATTGCTTTCAGAAGTAAATACTTAAATCGTTACTGCAAGCAAGACTAAAGCTTTTACTTGTCTTGCTGCGTTCTCTTATCTGCATTGACTATTGCTAATGTGTTTGTGATTAG
Organism: Megaceryle maxima; assembly: GCA_024605025.1. Lineage (NCBI taxonomy): Eukaryota > Metazoa > Chordata > Aves > Coraciiformes > Cerylidae > Megaceryle > Megaceryle maxima. The sequence continues at coordinate 146,891 of JANHGN010007632.1, read as the reverse complement.
GAGGTATGATCTGATTAAATTATTTCTTGAGAGAACATAAGGTCAAAGAAACTGCTCTCCTCACTTAAGTGTTCATGATATTTAGTTTCTGTGAATCAGTGTTGAACTAATTTTAAATATTGTGTGTAGAGGTGACCTCCAAAAAGTGTTGCAATTAACAATTCAAATAGTAAATATAATAAAAAATAACAGAAGGATGAGGCTTGGGAAGGTGAGAGGAAATTTTTAATAGACAAATATAGCCATGAAAAACGTGGAGACACTGTCTCAATGAGCTCATCTATGGGCATGAAATAGAGCATTTTTCTTCCCTCAAATCCTAGTTTCATAAATGTGACATGTGGCAGTATGCACTAGAACTAGCAATTGTCATCAGCATGACCACTGTTAATTTTTTGCCGTTGTTCAGTTATTGCTTTGTTCCTCAAGCTGTTTGATTCAGAGTAGGTCTATCTTCCTGCAGTTGGTTACACATCTTACTCGCAACACTTTGAAGATTGATACACACATCAGGGGGGTGAGGCATTGCCTGGAAGTATCTATCTATTTTGGCAACAGGTCACAAGTGGTGTTCCCCAGGGCTCGGTGCTGAGGCTGGTCCTGTTTAACATCTTTGTCAATGATTTGGATAAGGGGATTGAGCACACTCTCAGTATGTTTGCTGACAACACAAAATTAAGTGGGACTCTTCATCTGCTTGAGGGTAGGAAGGCTCTACAAAGAGATCTGAATAGGTTGGATCAATGGGCTAAGGTCAATTGCATGATAGTACCAGGTCTTGCACTTCGGTCACAACAACCCCAGGCAATGCTACAGGCTTGGGGATGAGTGGCTGGAAAGCTGCCAGGCAGGAAAGGACCTGGGGGTGCTGGTGGACAGCCGGCTGAACATGAGCTGGCAGTGTGCACAGGTGGCCAAGAAGGCCAATGGCATCCTGGCCTGGATCAGAAATAGTGTGGCCAGCAGGAGGAAGTGTTGGGTAGAAGGTTGGACTTGATGATCTTGGAGGTCCTTTGCAGCCTTAACTGTATTCTGTGATTCTCTCTGCATCTTTGAAGATAGGGAAATGGCTGCCATAATATGGGCTCACAAGAAGAAAACCATCTGCTCTCAGAACTTCTTTTTATGAAGTAGTATATTTATTGTATCTGCTTCTTACATTGTCTGCAGCTGACCATAAAAGGAATGAGCTTAACCTCCCCTCCCCAGAATCTTAGCTTTCTCTTTACTGTGCTTCACCGTGTCTCTGAGAAATTTCCTTCAATCTGTTCCAAAACCTTTGTTTTAATAACCAGATAAGAATGGTATTATTTGTTGACACTGGAAATATCTCAATTTTATTTAAGATAAATGATAGAAACAATAATTTTGTTTCTCTTTTGATTTTTTGAGCTCCTAGCAAATACAGAGCTTTCTAGCTGTAATTCTACCAGACAATAAAACTCAGCTTATCTTCTACTTTTAAAACAACTAATTGACAGTTGTCTCGGGTAAGAGAGAGGATCTGAAATTCCATCTAGTCTTGTCTATCTTGATTGATTGCCAGATGTCATTCAGCTTCCCCTAACTAGCCCCTTTATGTGGCTGACACCGATATGATACTCTTGAGCTCAAGTGCCAGAATTCCCTTATCAACTCTTAAACATTTAGGTTTTCTGCGGGACACCAAATCAGGTTTGACACTACATAATTTTGGAGGATGAGTTCATTGTACATTATCAACCATGATGTCTGAGGGGCTTGAAAAGCTTTTTTGTTCTCCACAGACATTCTCTCATGCTTAGCTTTGTTTCTATGTTAAGTAACAGGTTCATTGTAGTTGCTGTAGTCTGTCAAACCAAATTTGCATTGGCTTTGTCAACAGCAGTGCAGGCTTTAAAGCAAGTGTTAATTCCTGTTGATTTTGACATGCAGAAATGCTGGCTGAAGTGCATTGTGGTAGTTTTTAGAGTCAAATTAAGATTTTTCTTTTTTTTTTTTTTTTTGACAGCTACAGAACATTTTCTGATTTCATCTTTTTTAAAGCCTATTGTAGCCACAAACTAGAAATTGGTGTCTTCTGCACCTGAAATACTCTCTTAGATTTTAATAGCCTCAAGTTCGCATAGTTGAATTGACCAACTATCAGAGATTAGGTGAACAGTTCTGAAACCCTTGACTATAGGCTTTATCTTAAGATGACAAACTTCTGTTGTGTCTGAAAGTGGAATAAAACTTGCAGTGTTTAGCTTTGCAGTATGCAGGATACAACAGTCAGTTCCTCGAAGCCTGCATACGTGCAGATCTGCAAGATCCAGGGTGAACATCAACTTTTGAACAGCAAAATGTGCCTGTCCATATTCACCTTTCTCCTTCCAAGATACTATGTATTCTGTAAGCAGCTTTTCCCCACAGATTTACAAATGGTGTTAATACACTTTCTTTTTGGTAGTGGCAGCATCTATCTGTATGTTTCAAAAAAGATGTGGCTTGCTTGAAGCACCGTGCAGCAGCTTCCGCCTCTCTCGGAGATAAAATACCCATCTCTTCCAGTTTGGAACAGCCATGTGGAATTGGTACACTGTGCAAAATTTTTTGCTTTGGTGGTGAAAGACAAAGAACTATGAAACTTACTGTGCATTTTGCTTGCTTTGTCTCCTGTTTGTTGATATTTCTGTATAGACTATTTCAGAATGTGTCAGTTGGTTGATGGTGGAATGCTTTCCAGTGGAAAATATAAATTAATTCAGGTATGTTTAAAATGGAATGATTTTCATGTATAATGTCATTAGGGTGAAAGGGGATATTTTAATATGTTACATGGTATTTTCTATTTTCTTGCTCAAAACAATTTCATGCTTTCCTGAAAATAAACGTATTTAGCTATGCATTATTCTTTCTTTTGTAGAAAGAAGCAGATACAAAGGAGAGATCTGTTTTTGATATTCCAATCTTCACAGAAGAGTTCCTGAATCACAGTAAAGGTAAGTAAAAGTTTTTAATCAACAGAAATGCATTTTTATAACTGCTGTCTTGCCTGTAGGCCTTTTACCACTGCTGCTAAGCTATGTCATGCTGTGAAGGTATTTGAAATTGGTCTTGCAGTCTTCGTTCCTAATCAGTTCCCTTCTCCACTTCCATTCTAATACTTTGAATGTCTTCTGATTTGTCTGTCTCTCCAGAAATTAAGTCTATTTAAGTACTACTGTAGGCACTATCAGCATGGTATGATGCTTTTTCATCTCTAACCCAGAACTGCACCATTTGTAATCACCAGTTGAGCACTTTAGAATGTTCTGCTTCATTGCTGACCAGTCATAGATACAATTTTCTGTATTTGTTTTGACTACATGGGAATGGTTTGATATTCCCAGCACGTGAAGCTGAGCTGCGGCAGCTGCGTAAATCCAACATGGAGTTTGAGGAGAGGAATGCTGCTCTGCAAAAACACGTGGAGAGTATGCGTACTGCTGTGGAGAAATTGGAGGTGGACGTGATACAAGAGCGGAGCCGCAACACGGTGCTGCAACAGCATCTAGAGACCTTACGCCAAGCGCTCACAACCAGCTTTGCTGGAGTCCCCCTACCAGGTAAGACTTTTGTTTTTTCCTGACATGTTAAATTTTAACTTTTAATGTTTATACCGTGTTGTGAATTTACAACACGTGGCCTGCTGTTTGGTTCTGTATTAAATAATGAAATCTTAAGATAAGCACAGGGGAAGATTTAATGTCAGTGCTTTAGTTCAATGTGATTTTTCTTAGTCCTTGCTTTCCTTCACTTGTTTTGTGAAGATGTTGCTAAATAGAAAAGATAGAACCTGCACGTTCCTTGATTAAAAGAAAGGCTGCAGCTGTATTATCAGAGCCAGAGAATCCACTTAGATACTATGAATGCCCAGCTGAAAGAGTTTATCAGCTCTGAGACCCAAATCAAAGAAAACCATTCTTCCTTCATTCTGATATCATTAGAGCTGTTCTGTGGAGTTAGGAGGACTTCGTTTTACAGAGACAGTCATAAGAGGTGGTGCATTGCAAAATCTCTTCCTATAGCAGTTTGCATGTTGGCACAAATTGCACTTAGCGTAGCCTTGGAATTACTGCAGTCATCTAAGTATTCTGTAGCTCATTTTGCAATATTAACTCTAGGTAGTGGGGAAACACCCACGATGGAAACTATTGATTCCTACATGAATAGGCTGCACAGTATTATTATGGCTAACCCACAGGAGAACGAGAACCTCATCGCCACAGTCCGAGACGTGGTAAACAGACTTGAACGCTAGTGCCTGGGTAAGTGTTTGCTCTTAGGCTGCTTTTGCTTGGTGCCTGCTCTGTACCTCTGACACTTGTTCTGACACTGATTCTTGTGCTGATCACCATATCGGACAATCAGAAGGTTTTCTTTCTCAAAGCCACAGGAGCAGATTGGCTTAATGAATGTCAAATGGGGTTAAAAATATCCAGCAGCATTAAAGGGTTCTGAAATTCCCCTTAGCTCTAAGATAATGACATAAACAGCTGTTTATCCCATTATTCATTGTGCTTGTGTGAGGTGAATAGGAATACTGATGGAATGGTGTAAAAAAGAATATTACTCTTTTCATTCTAGTAACAAGATGACTAGTTTAGAAGATTCCTTTCTTGAGTGAAGTAAATCTGAAAAATTCTGTCTGTCACTCAGAAATTTTGTCTCAAAAGGTTACAGGTGAACTCAACTTTGTTATAAACTGAAAACACTCTACATCTCCCTGCTCTGTAGCACCTATAGTCAAGCTCTTCTAGTTATAAAGGTTGGCTTGTAAATGAATCACTGATGTGTGGTTCGGGCTATGTGTAGCATTTGCTAGACTAATGATCGTGTGGCTTACGCATAGATTATTATCGAGCTCATGAGTCTGTATTTTTGCTTCTGTTTAACAGCTTAGAAAACTGTAATAGAGAAATGGGTAGAAAAACAAATAAACAAAGCCACCCCAGTCTTTCTGCATTACTGTGCTGCGTTGCATTTCCCACCCCACTTACACCTCCACATCCCCTGTGATGCACAAAGCACTAGACAGCCATTAGGACTTTGCCTGCTTCTGCTTTAATTCTGTACATACCTACATTCTTTAGGCATTTATTATGTAGAGATCTACTGTACATGTCTTGAATAGTGTTTAGAAATGCAAATAAAGCTGCCTTGTGCCATCTGCAAATATGAAGACGGGGCTTTTCATCCTTTCTGATTCTGACCTTTTGTGATACTGTGTAGAACAGTTAATTACATGTTCCCCATTATAGTGTGGCTTAAGCTAAAAGATCATTGTCCTTCCAGAGGGTAGCCAGATGGAACGGACTATAGTTCTAAGAGATGACTGAGCTCCCAGCAGAATAAAGAAGTGCCTTTACTGCTGCTATTTATGAAGGGAACAGCTTGTCGATCCAGGTCTGGGATTTTTCAGGAGCTCATCAACCTCCTCGTTTTTGTATACTGTTTTCAATTAGTGCTCAAGCTTAAAAAGAGAGTTGGGGGATGGGGGAGGTTTTACAGAATGCATAAGAGGGAGAGCAGTTTCTCATCAGTCAGTTATTAGAAGGGTGTGCCAGGCCCCAAAGCAGATCTTTGTCCTTTGAGCACCTTGCCAGAAAAAGGATACTAAAATCTAGATTTTTGTTCTCATGTCACATGGATTCATAGATCCTAAATGATGGACAATTTCTGTGTTCCTGAAAATGCAAATATTTTCTTGGATAAAATGGATTCAGCTCTAACTGGTTTGGAAAAAATTCTTGCTGTAGAATTCTCCCTTTCACTTTATAGTTGAAAAATAGGACAACATTGCCTTCTTCCCCCTCCCACCAATACCTTCCTTCTTTTCAGCAGCAATACAGCGTAAGGCAATTAAAAATGTGATTAATAATTGCCTAGTGATTAATATTCACCTAGTTTAATTATAAAAAGACATGCATGTAACTGGATATAATGATCAAGTAATTCATAGCTATTAATTACACTGATGTTCACTTGGCAATTTTTATATTTTGTGACAAAGTCTTGGAAAGACGCAGGCTGGGCTTTATGGGATGCAAAGCTAGAATAAGGTAGAACTTCCCTAGGTAAAAAGGGAACCTTTGGGTAGAAAGGTTCAGCTGGCATCCAATAAAGTATATCAGCAAACTGTCACAGTCATTGTCCCTTTGTTAACATGCATATGAAGTACATTAATTCTAAATGTCATCTCTATTTGAGGTTGAGACACATTACAAATCAATTTCATAGCAAAATCTATTTATTATGATACTCAACTGTACTTCAAAGAACTGAAGTGGTTTTCAGTGGCTCAGGACATTGTATTTAGTGAGTATTTGTTTATAGTAATGAATACTTTTGTGTTTTTCTGTACTGCACGGTAAAGAGAGCTCCATGCAAACAGTATATGGGGAGAAGAGGAAGTTTTGTTGTTTAGCACTTGGTTATGTGGATGGAAACAGGAATTCAGTAACAGTTCTGTCTCTGTAGTCTCCTTTGTTATATTTCTTAATATTATGTTTTCAGACAAATCATCCAAAAAATAATGTCATCATGACAGATTGTAGTATTCTAACGCTTGTTTTTCTGTTTCATCTGCAGGTCTCGTGGCCCAGGGATGCTTTACAATTTTTTTTTTGGCCAGTGTGGAATAAGAAGCCATGAGGGAAAGACTAGGGGTGGGAGGCAGAATTGCAGGTTTGTCCTGGTTGCTACCTTTTGTGGTTTGTCAGTGAGACAAACAGATCAATGCATTAAAAGGTCTTAAGAAGCCATGGACACCACCCACTAAGCATTTGGAACTGTCCTCTGTGTAAACATTTAAGAGCATGCAACTTCTGTGCAATCTTCAGTTTCTTATTAATTTTGCTGGGTGTGAGGGTGTGTACGTTCTGTGGACTGGCTGACTATAGAGATGAAATCTCCCAGTTTGTGAAATGAAGTTGGCCTACGTGTTGTAGTAATAACTTTGATGTATTATATTGCCTGTTGTCTTCTAATGTCTTCTATTTTGGTTTCATGTTGTGGGATTGCCGCCTTCCACTTCAGTTTTCTTTTCATCTTGCTATCTGATACTTGCGGTAATGGGCAGTAGTGCTTGTGTCCTCTGGTATAACAGGCAGTCTTCCTTGGTGCACTGTCTTGTCCTACCCTACTGGCTGTGTGTTTACATGAGCTTTTCTTAAGCAGAATCCTGTTTGGGCTTTTTTTTTTTTTTTTTTTTTGTTGCTGTTAGCTTGCAACTTCTACAACGTGAGTTTGCTCCCTGCTAGAGACTGACTATGGTTGATGCTTTGTGACTTGATTCTACTATGAGACTTCCTTTCTGCCCACTCCCTTCAAGCGCCTCTCTTGCACATATCATCCTGCTCTTCTGTGAAGGTCTCCTGTTATCTCTTGAATATGTTTGGTGGAGCATTTTACTACTGCAAAGGTCAGTAATAATGAAGATAGAAAGTGAAACGTTAGTAGTTCTCAGCAGGGAAAATAAGAATCTCCATTTTAGACTAAACCCACAAAGCTTGTCCTTTCTCTGATACATTGCTCAGTCTAATTTAATGTTACTGCCTTGTTTTGAGAGAATAATCTCATGGTGAGAGTGATATTCTATAAAAAGAGAAATGGACAGGGGGATTGCATTTTTTTTCTCCCCTCCTGAAATTGCCATGCTGGGAAGCATTAAGCCTGGAAGCAGCACATGTATTTTTGCATGAATTATTAGAGCAGAGAAGGCTATTAGCAGCTAGGTCCATAGCAGCCCACGGAATTCTACATTACAGCCCATAAGTGCTTTCACCTTTTGTACAGTTAGTGTGGCCTGTGGAGCCTGTAGCATTCAGCATATTATGTTCCAGTCTGACCTAAATGGCTTTTCACTTACATCAAGTAGAACTCTGCATGCTAGTGTCTGTAATCTTGCTGAGCTACGCTGCACCTCCTGTCAAAGATGAAGGCACCTACTGTCTGCACTAACTTATGCAAATCATTTGCTGCCCTTTGGTTCCTGTCAAATTGCTAATTCATACTTAGCTGAGCACTTGTTGGACATCTCTGGGCTTTATGCTAGCGGTTGAAATGCTCTTTCTTCCACATGGCAATCTCCTTGCTCCTCCTTAAGAATCATTCAAGATTTCCCTGTTAGGAATTGGAGATTTGCTTTCATTACTGGAGTGCATTGCAGTCAGCATCACTTTAATGTATCTGTAATGTAAGTATGTGAAGGCTGAAATGCAGTTTTTTCTTTTCTCACGCTGTACACATGGACTTCATGCTTGCCTGAAGCCACGTCCAGGTCAACACCTTGTATGTCAGGTCTCCACGTACTCAGTGGGCTTTATTGCTGTAGCCAAGCAGCAAGTATTGCCATGTAAATTCAAGTCTTCCTTCAGGGAGGAAACTCCTTTCTCTTGTCTTTGGTCTCATTTTCAAGACTTCACAAAAGGGAACCTCAATTTTCTGCCTTGACCTCCACTTTCCTTAGCATGGATGAGACCAACTGAGATTGGAATGAACTTTTTTAGTGGATTCTATAACAAATATTTTGCAGGGGGAAGATACTATAGGTTAATAATGTCTCCAGAAGAAGCACGGATACCTTAATCTCCTGTGTGTATCTTGTTATTTTTTTTTTTTTTTTAGAATTGGTGATATTTGACTTTTATTGAAGTGGCCAAAATGCACTGCATAGCCAAAAGTTGATTTAAAAAATTCTGAAGTTCATTCTGTGGCATCTTACCTAATACCTGGAGTTGTATCCTATAAAGCCTCCAGAAATTGCTATGTAATACGTTAGTAGGATGCAATTCCAGGCTGTGACATACACGTACTGTAAATAGGGTACGGGTGGCTACAGGCTGCCCCTGCTTACGTAAATCTGTGGCATACTGCTAATACATCATTCTGCTGAGCAGCATGCAAGTGTTATGGGATGGGAAATGTAAGGTGATATTATTAGCTGGGGACTGACAAATCTCTTGCTTTTTCCCACAAGGAAGGAGGGGAGGTGATGTACCCATCTTAAAGCATCTGAGGAAGACTAAGTTCTTGCTTACCAGTGATGTGACAGATGATGTTTTGTCTCATTTAAGATGCTTATTTACATTGATTAACCCTATAAAAATGGATTCTGTCTTTCCATTGTTTTCTGAGCGTCACTTCAGTTTACATTTTTCAGTGTTGACTGATTAAAAAAAGAAAAAGTAAAAAATGAAGTGGGTGTCAAGGAGAAGAGTGGGATAAAATGCTGTTGTCACTTAGAGAAATGTTAAGAGATGTATGAAAACAGAATCCATTTGCTGGATTAATGTGTTTGGAATTGTTGAGATGCCAAGTTTCCTGTACAATGTTTTTGTAATTAAACTTTGGACTTCTGTTGTTTTTAAGAAGTTGATGTGCTTGTTTGACACTTGCTTCATTAAAATAGTTCAACATTGAATCAATTCTAATTCAATTTTAACTGCATATTCATGAAAGAACTATTAGTGGCACTTTTCTTGTCTCAGAGACTTTGACAATCCCATGTTAACCTTTGAAAGGAAATGAAGTGCCCTTTCCTCCTCTCCATCTGAAGTGTATCTCCCTTTGAAAAAGCTAAAGGTAGTAGTTATTATTTCTGACGATGGAAAGTTCAGAGATCTTTGGTTACAGCTAATTGTTATCGGGACCCTTCCTGTTATTTTTGTTCCTCAACCTGAGTAAGTTTAGAAATGTGAGTCTTCTTCAAGCCCTTTTTTGACATCCTTGACTTCCTTTATCCTCCCTAATTTACCACCACCATATTTTTTTTCTTCCTTTAAGAACCTTCTGTATCATACCTGTTTCCCCCCCCACTTGGTTTTCTTTGCCCCTACTAGATTTTTATCGCCTGTACTCCCTTCTGCTTGCTGAGTATGGAGCCAAACTGTAGCCTTGTGAAATTTGTACTTTGGGTGCAGATCCTCAAGGAATTCTGCCTGCACTTAGGTTCTCTCTGAGGGGACAGTGCTGTAAGCAACCATGTCTTTATGTTACTTTTGTGATCACATTTCATTATTTTGATTGCCAAATTAATGTCTGGCCTTTATACCAACAGGCTTGATTCAGATACTGCCTGTCATTTGGGACAGACTGCACAGTTAGATTTGCAGTGCTTTGGAGATTTGGTGAAATACCAATTAGGGAATGGTCAAGATGTTAAAAATAGAAGGAATATAGGAAAATCTCCTATAGGAGATTAGCTGCCACGTGACACTGGCTAGTCCAGAGCTGGAGAAGCAAAACAGGTGAACACCTGAAGGAAAATAAAATAACAGCAAAGCAGCAATAAGTTAATTATAAGACAAAGATGTAGTATCTCTGTATCCCGTGGTGCTGTATGTGGCATCAGGAGCAGGTGGTGGTCAATCAAGCTTGGTTAAAGGCAGTGTAGTGTACTCCTATTATTTCTGCTGTTTTTTCCTGTTTGATACCCCCAGTTTACTCTGCTGCTGGTCAGTTGGATTGATGATGAATAATTTAAGGGACGTTAAGGAAGTCAAGGGGGTTTCAGGGCTTTGGGCTCTTTAAAGAGGAAGAGATCACTTCCTCTTTCCTCAGGCAGGTTCCTGTTGATAATGTATTTGGAATCTGAAATAAGGTCTTTTTTTCATCTTTTGCTTCAGTTCAGCTGTATCCTTTAGAGTTGGGAGTACACTCAGGCCTATCACCCGCTTCTACCACAGATTTTTTTTTTGGCTTGTGAATGATGTATAGTTTTGCTGCTTCTTTACTCCTCATTGGTCATAGTGTTGAGGGGTTTAACTTTTTAAACTTTTTCTTATATATTAATGATTTGCCATCTTAGTTGCAAAATCTCTGGATTTTGTATGTGTTGTATCATTTTGGTATGTGGCAAAGTATCCACATCCGTTATGTAATACAAGAATAACATTCATATAAACTGATCTGTGGGTTATGCTAATAAACCCGCTCTTCTTATGATGTGGGTTTTTGGGTTTTATCATTTAATGTGCAGACACTGATGGTCTGTCTACCTGAAGATAGAAAAATTGGAGTTTGTGAAGGTTTGAAGCTTAAGTCTGTATTATAACTGGCATACAAAGACCTGTGCAATGCAAGTTTTTGAATATTTGTACCAATGTAATGACAAGCTAGGATATTTCTAAGCACAATTTTGGAGGACAGCGGGAGAAAAAGGTGGCTCTACAAATCATAGTAGATGTGGCTTCCTACTCCAGAGTTTTCTAACTGAGAAATGCCTTGGAGGAAAGAGATGTGATGCTGATGGACGATACCACTGAACTATGGCAGCTGTGAGATCTCTGTTTCAAAATTTTATTGGGAAGAAGATCTTTCACTTAAGGTTTCACCACAGTACGAGGACAAAGACACAAACCCAACCAACCTGTGTTGCCTATTTGTAGCCACAACACAGTGTTCAGACAGCTCTGTATCTTTGAAAATCAAAGTTTATTTTAAACTATCCAGATTTTAATTGCGTGCATATCCTAATAAGGGAAACTTAGTACTGAAATGCAATCAGTTCTGTTAATTACTTCATGAAGTGCTGAAGTAATACTTGAAAAGATCTGCAGAGAGATAGACAAGTAGAGGAACAATGTAGGGGAAGGGATTGCTAGTTAGGTTGAGTGGAGATCTGAGTCATGTGAAAATAGTTAAACTAGGGGTTTAGGTTCTGATCCTGAAGTGCTTAAGCATGAGGTCAACTTCCTACATGTGAATGGTTCCACAGAGTTGACTAGACTTACACTCATAAAAATGGACTCTCAAATTACTTGGCACATCAGTGCTACAGATCAGAAACAGAAAGAAAATAATGAAGCACATCTTAAAAATCCTGAGGAAGCATGTATTCTTCAAAAACTGCCTGGAAACACTTAATGAGAATACATTTAAGAAGGTACTGAAAGCAGTGTACATAGTTAATCCATGCATGGGATTTGAAGCCGTTGCATATTGCTAACCAGGTACATTGTTCAGAATGTTTCTTTCCCTTCATCCCCTTCATGCTCTGTCTTTGCACCCAGGTTTGTGACATCAGAAACTAAGCCCTCATTCTCAGCTGTAAGGTCACTGAAACTGTTCTATGTAGCAAAACTTCTTCCCTAGCTTGCATGTCTTAGGGGAAGAGAACATATTCTTTTTAACATGATAAATAGTACGGTGGGATTCTGAGGGGGCCTGCTGGGGGCTCCAGCAGTTCATAATAGTAATGTGGGACAAATTATTTTTGCCATGCAAAAAGCCAAGTTGTTTTACATTAGAGATTGTTGAAATACAAGAGTCTATGCTTTCTTGAAGGTATCGGTACATTTTGCTGATTTCTTAGGCAGGTTGCTTGTGGCATGCAGAAAACAAACCTTTGAATAAAGAGTTGAGAAGCTCCCTGGTTTTAATAAACAGAAAACCTTGATTCTCCTGCTGATAACTGGAAAAGATTCCAGCTGGTCACAAGCACTACTGTTTACAGAATATAAGCTTTGGGAAAAGTAAAGGGAATTATGAAGAACGTAAGCAGGATACTCTTCCAGACTTCCTAATGTGCATATGTTTTAATTGAGCATTGTAAGCATAAATATTTAAGCAACTGGTTAGAATTCATTCCTCCTGCTCAGGCCTGGTAACAGGTTTCTGGTGCTGTTTTACCCTGGCCCCATAGCTGTCCCTGCACTTGTGCTGGTACAGTGTTGTTGAAAATTTTGGTCTTAGTGATGTTAAATCATAACGTATTATGCAAATATTATTGAATTAGTGCAAGTTGTTCTAAGATACAAGGATTCTAAGATCATCTATTTTCTCTTTTCCTGTTGGTGAAATCGTTCATCTCCTTAAGTTTTTAAATGCTGCTGTTCACAGGTTTGTAGCTTTGGTCAGTCATGCTCTGGAAGGTAACAGGCATTCTTGCTTTTTCCAAGAAGTATGTCTGGGCATTGAAGTCCAATCTGATCTTTTTGTTTATCAGTTTGGATTCTAAACACATTTAAGGAGTTCTACCTGTCCAAATCCTTGGCTGCTAGATCTGGCTTCCTTGACTTGAGTAGAAGTATGATACATCGACCAAATACATGTCTGTCTGGGAATCAGAAAGAGGTCTAGCTTTGATTCTGGAGTAATGACACCGTGGGTTTTCTCTTCTATATCATACCAGCCTTTTTAGTTTTATTAAACCTGTTCCAGTGTTAGTCAAGAGAGAATTCCCATCCCTAATTTATTTGAAATAATATTGATTAAGCCCAACACACTTGCAGAGTAATCCCAAGGTGAAATTTTAGGCCTATAAACATACTGTTTGAGCCCCTCACCCTCCCAAATGGCCATTAACAACTGTGTTAGTGTTCTAATTCTTCTCAGAGGAAGTTTCTTTACCTCTCTGACACTTCAAATTCCTGCCCAAATTGGTTTTGTTTAATATTGAAGGAAGAGATGTAAACTGTTTGGACTGGGGAAGAGCTGCAGAAAGTTTATCAGAAGTGCAATCCAGCAGAATGGCTGAGTCCAGGAGAGTGAAAAGCTCTGGAAAATTAACCCAATGCCTTTCCCAGAAAGGGTCGTGGCTTTTTATAGTGTGAATGTTGTATATGCTCTGACACGGCAGTACACGTGCGTTTTCTTTGTGTATAAGTGTGGATTAAGGAGCGTGTTGCCATTGTCCTCAAAAAGATTTCCCTTCTCTTAAAACATTTCTGCAGAAGTAGAACATCTGCTCCTTTAGAAGGAATGTAGCTGTATAGAGGCATGTGGCTTTCAAGCAGGAGGGAAGGGCGTCATTTTTCTGAGCATTGGTAATGAGCGGCCCTGGCATGTATGAATGCAGAGTCAAACTGCAAAAAACATAAGAACTGCTTTCTGCTCTCACCCCATTAAAAATCTGGTAAGGGACTTTGTAGGAAAAGGACAGCAGGAATGAGAGCGTACTGGAGTAGACTTTGCTTTTATTCTTGAGGTAAATGTTCATCTCCTGCCAGTGCAGAAATGGTTGAGCTTTTAGCCTCAGTAAGTTTGGTTTCATTTAAACCTGCAAATTCCATACATTCTTGAAGTGCTTTTGAGCAGAAGCAGCAGCAAATGTGAAAATGGAATTCCAGCTGCACCCTGCTTTCAGGACTTCACAGTTACATGGTAAATGTGCATTTCCAGATGTCGAAGAGACCTATCCACATGAGGAAAAGAACCCTTTTTGTACTGGGGGAAGCAGTGCCCTCTAATGATAAATCTTGGTATCTCAAAATGAGTAAAAAATCCTGTTAGTGGGAGCCAGAGCCAGAGAGCTTTTGTGTGTGGAAACTGAAGTCTGTGGTTTTGCTCTTGGCAGATGATAGTTTCTTGGGCTTTTGTTTGGTTGTTTTTTGTTTGGTTGGTTGGTTTTTAATTTCTTTAAAATACTTTATTTCTTGGTTTCATGTGGATACATTATCCTTTTCCTACCGTGTGCTTTGAGGACTAGTCAGGGTAGAAGTGGTACAGCAAGCATTCCTGGGTTACAAGAAAATGCTGGTATGGCAAATGAAATGCGAACTCAGTTTGCATTTCTTTGAAGTTGTTCTGAGAGCCGGGAATGGCTGTGATAAAGGTTTTTAGCTGGCTAAAGCTGATTCTGTGTGTTGGCTGATATGTAAAATGAGCACAGCGACTTCTTCCCTAGCTTCCTCACTAGCCGGAGCTGTGAATACAGAAATCCATGTAATGGAGGCTTTGCAACTGTTGGTATTTACATAATACTGCATCTTTGCAGAGCTGGTTTTAATATGGGAGCCTGCGACAGCTTCACACTTCAGCAGTGCTGCCAGCTCTCTGGAGCTGGATTGTATACAGCATGGTGGTAACTGCTTCACTATGATCTTACTCCAGCCAAGAACATCCCTGCCCAACTGTGAGTTTCACTAACAAAAGAGACAAAAAGTACACAGGTTGCTTTCTGTTGAAAGTTTTCTGTATTTTGTGAATTGGCTGAGCTCATATAGAGGTCTGGCAAGCACTAGGGTTTGTACAAAGTAAGGAGAGGATCAGAGAGGAGAAGGGAGCAGCAGGAGCTGGTTTTGGAGGTATCTTCCTTGCATTTTGGCTCACTATTTCATGGAACTGTACACTGTAATGATGTGGGAGCACAGACTATAGAGAACCATGACTTTTTCAGCATCTGAAGTTGTCAATAAATACATCACAATGCAAATCTAACTCTTGACTTCATGCTGTTGCTCTTATCTGTATGTTTTCTCATCCTGCCTTTCCCTCCCTTGCCCTTGCCCTCTTCCTTTGCTAAGCTGCTTCAGCTTGAAACCTTCTAAAATTGATTACGTGCCTCTGCCAACAAAGATTTTTTCCTATAGAGAAAGTTTTTTTTTCTCAATGAATGTCACTGGAGGAGCAGTGAATTTGGAAGGTGCCCACAACTACTGCAATTGAAGTGCTTAGAAAAGACAAAGCTATGGAAATAAGCGTTTAAAATTATCTTGTCTTCTGTGAAATAGGGGCAACAAATCAACAGTGCCTTTTTCTCTGGTACCAGTTTCCAAGCCAGATACTGACAAAAACTGAAGGTATAAAATCAAGACTGCTTAATCTGGAGGGAGGGGGGGTGAGGGGGCAAGGTCATGTTACTGATAAAAGAAAACGCAGAAAATAGCAAATTCCTGGCTTTTTCCCTTGGGGTATGTATTCAACAGTAGAAAGAATGTTTATGGAAGAATATGTTGTGCTGTTTAAGCATGCTTCAAAGAACATATCTTTTCTTACCTTGTAGAAACTCCTCCCAATGGAATTCATTCCTAAGCATCTCAGGGTTGGGGTTTGGTTTTTTTTTTTAGTCCTTCAGTCAGTAGAACTGATGTATATTACCCATGGGCCAGTTTTTACTGGGATAGCTTAATCTGGGCACGTCCTTACCTTGAATTGAAAGTCTGTTGTATTTAATGGAGTGTTAACTTAGTTTATTCTCTGGGATTTGTGCAGTAATTTTATTGCCTGCAAAAGGAGCAATCTAAAGCCAGATGAAGTGTATGCATAGTCTGTAACATACCTGCTGAGCTCGGCAACGATGCCTGGACATGCTTGCCTTATTCTGGTGTTTATATTTTCTCATCACATCTCTTGCATCTTGTTTTCTGGCAGTCCTGCTTTGACTTTGATGGTTATCTCCCTTCTTGCAGCAAATAGATCTGTGTGTACTGCATCTGGTTTGTTTCCAAATCTAGTACCCCACCTTGGACTAATGCAGTCCTTTGATTTCTGCAGGTTCACATGGTACTTCATGGACAATTGCTGCCTAGGCATTCAATTGTTAGTTAAACTATGCTTAGAATACCATCTACCAAGGCTCATCGCACTCTGGTTTTGTTTTTCCTATCTTGTTTTGTCCTGATTTAGTCCTGTACAACAAAATGTGTCAAATGGTCTTGGCCATGCAGGCAAGCAAAAGAATAATGGTGGATTCTGCAGTTAGTTTTTACCAATGCAGTTATTTGGAAGTTGAGTTCAGTGATGTAGCAGAATCTACACTGGATTATAGCCCAAGACTGTGGTAATGTTAAAGAAAGGGATTATTCTAATGCTGAAGCGCCAGTGGGACAAAAATTCAGGAGAAATCAAAGACAAAAAACCCCAAACCAAAACAACAAAACCAAACAAAAATCAACTTGAAGTGGACTGACTGCAGAGTGACAGTTTTTATAAAGACTGTTCTCAGGTGTAGCTGTTCTGTAAGGTAGGATGGTGTAGATCAGTATCCATACTTTAGGACACAAAGCTGAATTGTTCAGTCCATTTACGTAGGTGATCTTAACAACTGTCTTGTGATAAGAGCACAAACAACACTTTCATGAACATTAAAAACTATTTGGATGATGCTAAATTACTAGACAGTATGTGTTTAATGATTGAACTTCTCTTCAACTAGCCTGAATCCATGATGTGGTACTTATGCTGGTTATAGAGGACAGACAGCATTAACTTCCTTAGAAACTCTTCTGGAGCACGCTTATGCCCTGAACTAGTATGAAGTACTAGGTTTGGTTTTCTCAGTTCAGTTTGTTTGTATTGTGGTTTTGACATTTTTTGATCTAGTAGTAGATACTTAACAACTAGATCAACTGTTTTGTAGAGCCAAAGCTTCAGAGGAAAGTTTTGAACCCCTTGGAATTAATGAAAATTAGTCACTGAATTTGTTGGAGCCAGGATTTCATCTGCTGTCTTCAGCGATTCTGTGTGGTTATGGATTATCAGTCTGTAGGGAAGCTGAAACTGGCTCTGTGGCTTTTCCTAGACTCAAGTATCTCCACTCCTGCAATACAGCTTCACAGAGGGATCTGCATGGGGTTTCTTCTCAGAAAAATCAAAGAGGAACTCCTACAACGTGTTACAAGACTGAAAGAGCATATGTTTCTTCAGCTAGAATAGCAGTGCTCTTTCACATAATGGGGTCACTGTTTCTCTGCTGACTTTCTCGTGTTATTGATACCTAGCAGCTGGGTTCCAAGTTGATGAGAAAATATCAGCACTTGAAAATCCTAGCAATAAGGGAGTTTCAAATCACAAAAATGTCAGTCCTGTCAGTTAACGAAACACTTCTGTTACTTTCTGTCACTGCTGCTACTTTTTCTTAATGATAGGAAATTTTACTTTGATTCTGAAGTTCTCTAGTAGTAAATTTCCCCAATCCTGTATTTCGCTGCCCAAGGCCAACGCTTTTCACATCACAAGAGATCTGTTGAGACTGAGATACCCTCAGGGTGAGGTGGGAGGACTGAGCCTGGATCCAGATCATCTAGGTTCAGTTTCCAGGCTCTGAGACAGACTCTGTGTGTGTGACAGGTGCTATTCCTGTCTCATGGTCTGCTCAACATACTAGCGAAAGTTACTCGGATACCTCAGTGACGAGGATGATAAAAGAATTGATGTAGACACAGTTCTTAGGTCATTTGTTTTTCTCTGCTTAGTTCCTCTTGCAAATGAAAAGAGCAAACATCATCCATTTAGACTGAGAGCTGCCTGGAAAAGGGGCTGTGTCACACTGCCCATGTGTCAGCAGTGTCCAGAAAATATCACTAATCTGAATAGGAATCTATAGGTGTTGTTCTGTTAAATCATCTACCTCCAGTGATAGTTTTGGATATGGTGAAGACGATTAAGGATTGGAAATAGTAATTTCTTCTTTGCTTTTTCATTATTATTTAAGGCAGACTTGTGATATCTTTTTTTTCTGTTTGAGATGTGCTGCCTAAAATAGTACAAATATTGCAGTTGAATCTGGTTTTCATTATTCTTTCTCAAGCTCTGGCCTTTAAAAAGCAAGCGGAAACAATATCTATACAAGGAAGTGGCAAAGGTCTTGCAGTCTTCTGGAAATGGTCCTTTTTTGTTTGCGTGGTGTAGTAGTCAGAAAATGCAGGAGGAAGGTATAGTGGATAAAAGAGAATGAACGGCATGACTGAGTGTGGGAGCCACAAATAACCATTTGACTGGGCTTGTTCACCTAGCCAGAAATTATCAGTGTAATGAAAGGTTGATTTTTAACTGTCTTTAAGCACAAAGGAGTAGTCTGCCTGGTCACCTATTTCTGTCAAAGTATTTAATTTTTGGTGTGGCTGCATTAACAAAATTAAGTGATCCAGTATCAAAATCAGTATCCATGCTGTCTTACATAATTTAACTGTATCCATTTAGAAACATTTTTTTAGCATAGTAATGAGGCCTGTCTGGGTTCTTTGTCTACTGAGACTGCAGAGTAAATAATACCACAACAAAAAAAAAAAGGTTTTTCGGGATCCCAAACTCACCACTCTCCATAATCTGTGTCTTCTCTTCACTGGACTACTTAGTCTCTTCTGAATGTCAGTCTTGCTCCTCACTCAGGTCAGGGCAAAGTGCATTTCCTCTGCTTTTTTTGAAGATGTAGAACATATTACAGGCTGCTGCAAGGGGTTTAATCGGAGGGTGGGGGGTGGTTGTGTGTGTGTGATGAGTCCTGAGTTCTGTTCCAGCTAAGGAAAGTGTGGCACTGTCAGGGAGCTTGTATTGCGATTGGGAGCTGGTCATCATGCTGGGAGGATGGAGCTGTCTACGGAAGAAAATTGGTCAGTGACCTTTTCTCCATCATAAGTGAGAAATTTTGTTTTATGGTGTGAAGTCGGGAGGAGAGAACAGGATGAACCAGATCAGATTTAGGCTGCACTGGTAGGTCTAAAGCTGGCTCAGTTGCTGCCCATGAGAGAAAGGTTTCTGTTAGCTCCAGATCTCCCAAGAGATGTTTTTGCTGAGCTTCTGTGATGAGAAGGTTCAGAGGTAGTGTCAGTCTGGATGGTTCATTAGTTTAAATGTCTCGTTTTGGGAGGTATGTTCTCAAGCAAAGGCTTCTAAATATAAAATAGTCTTGTGAAGTTTTCATGTTATGAATATTCACTTGTTGAATTTACATTTTGTTTTTCATCTCTGAGCTTCTATGAGAGAGCCTTACACAGAGGACAGCCCTCCCATCTGTCTGAGTAAACTCATGGAAAGATTTTGTGAAAACAGTACCGTGTTATTTAATATCTCCATGTAAAGTGAGTTTCTCAACACTTTGAAGACCCGGCCATTGTCACAGGCAAGTTCTGATAATCTGGGACTTGAGCAGAATTTTTATCTCCTGTGCACCTTTGAATGTATTGACTCAAGTGGTGGAGGTGCAGGTGGAACTGATAATAAAATGTTGCCTTGAGAGACTAAGGGTATTCGGGTCATTGTTCTCAGTATAGAAAGTTCTTGATGAGCTTGGGAGAGAGCAAACATCTATCATGTGCTTGTTGGACATCTGAATCTGGGGTGGATGCTTTGGAACTACCATTAGGACTATCTGTTAGGATGAGGGGTTATTACTAGACCTTGCTTCTCTATCTCCACGTGCATACTGTGGTTCATGACCTCTTCTGAGAGCATTAGCTATTGCTGTCAGTCCTCTGCTTTCCTATACAATGCATAAATAAGGTATGCATTCTTTACAGCCCCCCTTACAATACTCTTGGATGCTTGATTGCTTCTAGGCAGAGGGGTTTGTTGTACTGTTCTCATTTATTTTATTTTTTTTCAGCTATGTATCAAGTTATTTCCTAATCCGGCTTCATATGGTGGCTAATGGAACAGAATTGATGCAATTGCTCCCAAAAAAGTGCTTTTAGCCAGTAGATTCTAATTAAAGCAATCTTTTTTTTTAAGAAAAAAAAAAAAATCCTTCAAAGAGCCCACTTTCTTTGTATCAGATGAATATATATGCAATAATTTGCCAGCCTGACAGAGACAGAAGTTGAAATATGCTTGGAGCAGTTACATTCAACCATGTAAGTGCTGGCACTACCTGGAGCTTATTTCTCCCACAAGGTGATATTTCTACCATGTAATCTTGTTGCTTCCTGCTGTAGGCAGTATTAGGGAGAATGTGTCAGAAAATTTGTCAAAATGGCTTTCTGTTAGAAGATCCCATTTTAGGTATGCCCGTGGGGGGGAAAAAAAAAAGTATAGATTTAGTTGAAAATTCATAGTTCTTAGGTTTGACCAGCTTGAGCTTTAGGGAAAAGTCCATATTCCCAATTGTAGAAGCACTTGCATTTACAAATCCTACCCTCAGGTTCTCCAGGGAGATGGCTTCTTTGATCTTGTCTGCTTCTTCCCTATGCTTAGTTGCTCAAGCAGGGATGGAGCAGAGGAGCTTTTCCTAGTAGAGCTCTGCTTCCAGGAGGGGGGGAGAGAGAGAGGAGAAAAAAACAAAACAAAACAAACCCACAACAAACCATGACACCTAGAAACATTATTATTAAAACTAACCAGTGAAATTGTTGGGGTTTTTTTAAACATCCTTCTGTTTCAGTGAATCTGCTTAACAGGCCTTGCCAAGGTGGTAACTCATTGCCTGACCCACAGCCATCCCCAGGAGGAGAGGGCGATAGAATGAATATATTGCAGCTAATACTCACTAGGCTCAAGACTCAGTGAACAGACAAGGTGGATAAGTGTGCAGGAGGCTCAGTACATGAGAATTTCTGATTTTCTTCCTTCTAACTGTCCCTGTGCTTCAGAACTGCTCTTCGTAATTCCTTTATCTTACTGTTCTAAAGACCAAACAGCCTTTTACTCCCCCCTCGGAGCACTTGGGCTCTCTGTTCAGGAGCCTTCCTGTCCCACATTTTGTGGTTTAAAAAGAAGAGGAAAAAAAAAAAAAAAAGGGGAGGGTGTGGGGTGTGGAAGGGAGTCTTTTCTGTCTCTTCCTTTCCTCCTGGGCCCTTGGACTTGAGCTGGCTGTATCTGTGAAGCTCCAAAGCCTGTAAGTGATGCTGTTTGCTTCTGAGTCAGAGGCTTTTAAATCTGAGTGTAAAATGAGACTCCTACAGCAGTAAACAGAGCAATCATATACCTTCTTTGAAGTTACCATTTAAATAACCTCCAGGGCTTTACTAATGCCGAAAGTGAGCAAGAGGAAATAATTCCTTTTTCCCTGCTCTTGCTTCCGTCTCCAAAGCAAGGAAAATGAAAATTCCTTGGCAGAGGAGGGACACTGGTTTTCAGAGTATTGCAGAAGAGATGAACGGCTCTCGCTTGCAGCTTAGTTAATGAGTCAACGCATTCATTCATGGACCCAATTTATTAATCCTTAAACACTGCAGATGATGGTGCTACCACTGTGATAAAGTAATTTTCATTCTCTGTATATTGTTTATAAGGTAGTTGCTGCATCAGAGGGAAGCCTGTGTCAGCTCATGTGTCTAGGTCCTCGCTTGGTGCTGTGGCAGGGAGACAGCATCAGAGAAACAAAAAGGAGGGTTCCTAGGACAATGGGAGCTGACCTGGTTTCAGACCAAACCCTGCGGATTGTTCTCATGTTGCTAATTCACAAAAAGGTAGATGTATGTTTTCAGGCCTCCAGCTGGACACCCGAGTTGATGGTTGGATTTTTCCTGAAGGCTGGCATACACATAGCAAGAGCACAAGTGAGTGTGCATAACATTGTCAGCAATGGCAGGGTGTATGGTGGTGTGCTGAAGAGGAGATCGTCCTGTGCCAAATGGGATACTGTAATATTGGATGGCAGCACTGTGTGCTCTTGAGATTACAGTAGGGTCATCTCTGTGGGCTGATGGTATATAGCTACCTAATATGAGCATAAAATAGCCTTCTGAGACCTTTGTAGTTAGTGTGTGCTGCAGAGATATAATGGAACAGCTTTCTAGTGAGACAGCAGCTTAACCAGTACTGGAGGGACTGGCAATGGAGGAACCTGGAGAAATAATGCTCTTACTTGCCTGGCTATTACTTGTTTGCTAGGTAAGTTAACTAGTCAATACCTAAAAGAGTTCACTCCTTTGTTAAGTGATTTATTAAATAGTAAGATTTATTCAAATAATTTAATAGACTTTTAGTGTAGCATATTAACTGGAGAATGCCCTAAAGACATCTTAGCATGAGTCTGAAGCTTACCAAGCTGCCAGAGGTCGGTGTCTCCTGGGACAAAAGATGCATTTCTCATGGAATCCTGCACTTTCAGATTGCTCTTTACCAAGTGCTTGGGGCTTATTTTTCATAAGGTGAAATACGTGCTTGCCTGAACATGTTACTAGCCAGTCCTTGGCCCCACTGAAAATGTGGGGAGTTGCTGAGGCAATTATACCTGTACTAATCATAATTTGCTCCTTAATCTCTCTGTGTATCACTGCCCATTGTTGCAGTGCAATAATGCTTCCAGGCTGCAATTAGAAATGGAGCTCCATTGTGCTAGATATTGTACAGACATCTAGTAAGCTGCAGTCCCTGTCCTGGAGAGGTTACTACAGCAACCCATTAGAGTACCCTTATAGACATCAGTGCCCAAAATAGTCTGTGCATTCCGTAGTGGAAAGGGCCTAGCAGACTTTTCAACCTGTGAAGGCAGGAGTGTTCCTGAATTCATTGTTGTCCATGTTCTTCCAGCATTATCAGCACTGGGATGTGTTAGAATTTTAGGAAATTCCACTTTTAAGCTTGCTTGGAACTGTCTGCTTCTGCTTTCTCAGCGAGTCTTCCTGAGGGTGGAAGATTAGAGCCAGGCCATCCTCTTTCATACCCACAGCATGGGTTTCTGTTTTGTCAAATGTGTTGTATTGTGAGCTGAATTCTTTCCCAGCTTTTTTTGTACTTAGCCAGATTCCCCTTGACCTTGTGCCAATCAGTGATGAATTGTACGAGTCCCCATCAAAAACACTGCAGAAGCCAAAGCAATGTCAGCCTTGCTGTGTAGTACATTAAGTCAAAATATTTTAAGCTTAAGACTGATGGGTATGATTCTTCTATTTCAATCTGCTCCTTCAGATTAAAAAGCTGCTAAAAGCTTCGGCTTGTCTTGATGCATCTGTTGCTTCATGACCAATGAATGGCATGTCCAGGACTGGAGGCTGCGAGTAGGAGGATGGTATTTTGTGATAAATGTATCTGATGGTATTTTATGTTCAGAAAGTTTTCTAAAAGCCTTCTACAGCAAACAATCAATCTGTTAGAGAGATTGCTGAAATAGCATCGAGCACTTCTTTGACTTTGTGGAATGAGTAAAGTCTAAAAAGACCATAGACCTCTAACATATGCAAAGTCACTTTTTGCTTATGCCTCTTTCTTGCCCTCCCCTCTGCTGTGCTGTTACCGTGTTCGATTGGCTATAACTGCAGAACATCTTTCTGTAATGTTCTGTATCAGATCTCTTATTAATTTCATAGCACTTTTTACAGTTTCATGGCTACATGATTTAAATCTGCAAAGCATTTATATGAAAAACTATTAAAAAAAGAGATTATTGTTATTTTTTCACTTGCCCTGCGTTCAGTTTTCAATGCCAAAGGTTCAATGAACCAGATTCTGTGGTGATGGGAATCAATGGTGGTAGAGTTGATTGATTTGAGTTTAATGGTATTAGAATGAGGATTTCCTGAATAAACTGGAAGGCTGGAAACATACTTAAAGATGTAGCTGGTACAGCCAGTCTGTAAAACCTTTGAAATTATGACAAGGTATAAGGATCAGGCTTCTTCCTGTCAGACTGCTGTGATCAGTCACAGAACCAGGAGAGGTGCAGAGTCTGCAAAAGGCAACTCATATTTCTGGAAATGTCTGGTGGGATTTAGAACTGGTTTGACCTCACATGAAATTTCAGGACTGAGGCCAAGCACTATTTCCGGAATTTGAGGTTGACCCGTGGCTAGGATTAAGGGCTTGAATTTGGCTGACTTTAAATCTGAGGCTAAAATTAGTTGACATCTACTAGTTGGGATTCTAGGAAATCAAAGGAAGCTTCTTTGACCAACATGAAATTTTGTTTTCAAATACCGGTAAAAAAACCAAACGCATTTGAGTCTTGTTCCAACAACACAAGGAGAACCCAAACTGTTGATGCTTATATCTGACTTCAGCACCCTCATTTCTCTGGTGGGGGCAGGGGAGGAGAGTGGGGCAAAGAAGAAAAGAGAAAAACATGTCTGGCAAATAGAAATTCAATTAGTTTAATATACAGACTATTTTGCTGCAGTCTTAACTGGAGCCTCTTATTAAGAATCTGATGGCACTTCTTAAGAGGGAGAGCAGCTCCCTTGGTGGGTGCAATCTCCAATCATACGCCAACATTGCTTTTGACATATTTATGACTCCAATAAAATCTCCCATCTGGTATATTTTAAAATAAAATTGAAAATTTATCACTTTGCTTTAGCTGGTTTGTCGTTCTTCCCGAGAGAAGATAGCCAGGCTGAGATTATTGCATCGGCAGCCTGTCAGCTGAGGTTAGGATGAGGTGTGATTTAAATTTCAATACTTTCCACGTTACAGCTGTCTATGGTGGGGAAATTACAAGGAGAAAAGCAGAGAGTCTGTTATTTGTATTCATTAGTTTCTCCTGATTTGTTTTGGTTTTCTTTTGGTTATCTCCACTCACTGCATACAGCACGTAGGGAAAAAAAGGTACTCCCCATTTTTCTGAGTTTCCACAACCTTTGCTTGATCAGAGGCTCTTGTGAAGGGATGAGGCAGAACTGGAGAGCTGTCTGCCCCTTCACTCTACCATTTGGCTGGGCTGTGATAGCAGGAAAAGATCCTTTTCCATATGCAGTGCCATGCACGTTTATAGCATTTATAGAGCCTGCCTTAAAGAGACTAACTTCTGGCAGAGCAGAGCTAAGGGAATAGCACTGATTCTGATTTCCCTGACAAAGGACCAAGGGGAGGGGTGTGGATGGTGTTGCATGTCACTGAACTTGGACAGCTGTGTCTTAGCAAGTCTAGATTTCACCATGACAGAGAATAATGTACATTTCTGGAATGCAGGAGCAATCTTGCTGTGCATGTGCCTGGATGTTTCTCAGCCTTTGTGATGAGTTTAGGTCAGTCACTTTTAAATAGTCTGCAACAGATGACATGAATCACCTGCCACAGGGTTTCTTTGTGTGTAGGTGGGTCTGGAAGGTGAAGCAGCCGAAGCTGCATCCAGTGCTCTAGCTGCACACCGGAATCTGGCCCCCAGTGGGTCACTGGAATTTCACATTTAGCCTGCAGTGGACAGAAACTCTGGAATGGGGCTGACATGTGTAAGTTGCTTCCTCGCAAAATTGCATGCATATCTACCTGAAGAGGAAGACTGTCACTAGGCCTTAAGGAGCCCAGGCATGCAGCAGTGTGTTCTGCCTCATGCTGTGATTACTGCTGGAGTCGTGCCTGGTTGGCTGGTCTGGCATTGCCCGCTAATGCATTTGATTAGGTGCATTTGTTTCTGTTTAGATACTCAATCATCGACTGTAAAACGATCAGAGGGCCTATCTGGGCAATACAGGGGAATAAGATACCTTTGTCCTCCACCTCCTGCAATTGCTTCATTGCTTAGATTGTGACTCGAGCTACAGTGGAACTTGTGACTGATGCCCTCCAGTGTAGTTGCATAAGTAATAATGTGGGAAGGCATGGTGGTGATTAAGATATCCCTGTGAAGGCTACGGTAGTTTACTCCCCTGTAAGCTCAAATCCTGGGCCCCCTACTCAGGGGAAAGACTGGGAGAATTGCAAATAAATCTCAGAACAGTCTCATGGCTGGTGCAGCAGCATGGCAGTCCTGACACAGTAGCTCGTGTAGTTCTAGTCTAGCTCTGGGGAATTGCACCCAGCAATGCAAGTGCTTGCTCTGGGAGAAGAGTAAATTCTACGTGTGATTTATGAACTGTAGGTATTGAACCTGTGTGGGGCCAACTGTGACCTCAGACCCAATGTTCTGTGCGCTGTGGTGTGCTCTGAACTGTAGGGTAAAACACAAGCCCCAGGGCTTATTAAATGCAGCCTTCATTTAAGATGTGAATCATTTTCTGTGGAGTGCATATGAAACTATTATGCATGAGCTGTGTATTTGGGTATTTGCATTGCGTGTTTCTCATTTCTAAAGTGTGCGTTTTGGGCTCCTTATTGTGTGCAATAGGCTTTTGTTCTTCTGTTATATATTTGTGCAGGTGAACATATGCTTAAGGATCTGTCTGTGTGCTTTTGAGCACAGCATTAGTGTATGGATGAGTCTTTTAGGAATGCTGTGTTTGTTCGTGGTGTGCTTTCACCAGCGTACATTCTGTATGCATACAGTGCATATGTGTGTGTCATTTCATCTGATTGCTCCATTTTCTTGTTTTCTGGACTCAACAATTAAGGGTGAGTTTTGAGTACGTCAGATATATTATTTCCTTTTGTTGTAGTACATTTACTAATGTCAAATTTATTCTAAATGGATATACAAGTGCAGTTCTTGATTTGACAGACCTAAATCTTTGTTACATAGAGTGAATGGATATTATGCTTGTGTGCTCAATGTACGTGGACTCCCTCAGTACACATGCTCTTGTTGTCCATAAAAACAAGAGGTGTTTTGCACTGAAAATAATCCGGGCCTTCCTTATGTGTTTTTTGTGAAGGTGGGAGTTAGAGCACGTGTGCGGTGTGCAGTCTAAGTGTGGTTTATGTCTAAAAATCCATGTGCTCAGTTATGTATCTGTGCAGTGTAAGCACATTTTCCTGCATTTGCTGGCAGAGTTACAGGAGCGTTGAGCCTTCATATTGTTAAAATAACAGAAGAGTTGTCCACATATTTTCTAATTTTTATAAATGTCCTCCAGCTTCCCTGGTTTAAATTTCTAAGTGTCTGTCCAAGTGATCTATGTCAAAACATCAGGAAGGGTATATAAGCAGTTATGTCAGTGGAATGGAACAAAGTCATGAGTTAATGCTTTTCTGATGCCATATAAAAGGGAAAATGGTGAAGAAGAGCCACAAGTAAAATATAAAATGAACCAGATCAACCAAGCTAAAGTCAGAAGGTTTGTTCTTAAACTGGAGATATCTACAGCAAAGGAATTCACAGGGCTTTATTTCTATTTTTCTATTTCCTCTGATCATACATACCATCCTCTCCCAGATCTCACATCCTCTAGGGTCAGTCTACAGGAACCAGGAAGGATGATGTGGCCCTCCTAACCTTGTTGCATCCTCTTGGCTGTCCTGCCAGGTGCTTTGAAAATGAATCAAGGCCTTCATTATCCCACCATTTCTTTTCAATGACATTTTAAAAGACCTGACACAGAGTAGGAATGATTGAAGCGCCTGCTGCTTTTCTCTGTAATTATCCAGTTTCCTTGTTGGGACTGAAATTATTGCTCTGCAAGAGTGCAACGTCCTTACTGCCACGTAAGAGCTAGCCAAATGCAAACCTGCCTGGCTGCAACTAGCACTGTTCCACATATTCAGACATCAAAATGACATTCCTTGGCTGCTGGGCTGTAGCGTGGTGTACATGAGGCCCAGGCTGGAGCGATGGAGCTGGAGGGAAGGTGGTATGTGGCTGGAGAGGCAGTGTGCCATGACCAGGCTGGGAAAAGGGGAGAGGAGCAATGCAGTGAGAGGAGACGGGCAGGGAGTGGGGATGGCAGGAGCTCCATGTGCAGTCAGGAGGAGGTGCTGGCATGCTAGTGAATTGCTAGGAGATGGTTACAGGTGGCTTATCTCCTTTTATCTGCGTGTCTCTCTTAATGGTAACAGTAGTACACTGGCATAAAGGAATATGGTCCCTGAACTGTAATTAGTCCTCAAACAGTCTTTGCTATGGATTGCCCAATTAAAGGCTTTGCCTGTAGTCTGTGGTAAGAATTGGAGAACATGGCCAGAAGGACAAAGGAACAAATATGGGGGAAATGAAGAATGGATCGAAGTCAGAGGAATACAATGATGGTTGAAGAAAAATCTCACTCAATTATCAAGAGCCTTCTGCAGCATTTGCTTTTTAGAACGTGTTCAAGGAGCATGTGCAGCTATTGCCAAGGGAAACTAGATCTGGAGATAGGAGGAAACACTAAAACTGGGAACAGTTGAAGCTTTCTCAGCCTTTTAGCAAAAAGCAGGAGTGTACCGGGGTGGTGTGAGACACCAGAGGGAGCTGACAGGGATTCCTTTAGGTATTTGTTGACCAGCTGCTATTTCATCTTCATATTCTGAAGAGTCAACAAATAACTAGCCCTGATGCTCAAGGACTGTCCTTCTGCAATCTGTCGAGTTCCTCGTCTCCACCTGGTCTGCAAATTCAGCCCCAGGTTGAATGCTGGAGTGTTAGTGGATGTGTAAGGTGAGAGAAGGAGGGAAAGAATGGGAGGATTAGGCTGAAGGATCAATGCAGTAAATGACTTCCACCCTCAGAGAGCTTGCAAGCTCTCTATAGAAAGGAAGGATGCCAAAAGTGATCCAATGGTAGCCCCTGTGGTGTGTGGGTAAACACTTGTCTCAGTTTATGGTGTTTTCATGTAGCTCAGCCTGCACCCCAGCTGCCTGGCCTGTGCCTCTCGCTTCCCTTGGCAACACATGACGCCTCTCCCATGCCCCCTTTCCCTCCAGTTCCTTGTGACAGACTTACAAATCCCGGGCCCCCTGATGCTGGAATGGCATTTTGGCCTAGCTGGAATTGTTTATAAGCACAGAGCTTTGATGCTGTCTCCAAAGCCTCTGGAGAGCTGAGAAGGACTATTTTTCATGTGATGCTTTTGGAGAATGCTATGGGAAAAGGTCAAGGGACAGAGTGGGAATGAGTAGGTCACATACTCATTGGTTTAGGGCACCACAACAACATCAGTTCTTTAAGATCTCGAAGCCTGCTTTGTAAAAATAAGCACCTCTCACTGAGCTGCCTGGGAAAGAAGAGGGGCACGCCTCCTGCAAGCGTGCCTTTGCTGCCTTGCTCTGGGCTTGTTCTCTTGCCTTGGCAATCGCTGCCTCTCAGAGTCCCTGTGAACCGGACAGATCTCTCGAAGAGTGTGCGGCATTTCCAAAAGCCTCTTTGCTTATTGCTTTGCCCTTTGTAATGCAAAGAGAGACTCTGTAAGAACAGGGGGTAGCCTTCTGCACCTGACACAGATGGTTGTCCTGTGGCGGGGTCTGGGCACAGCGCTGCAGTGTTCCTCAGTCCATTCCTATGTCTCTGTGGGCAGAAAGAGCTCAGTCCTGGGCAGCTATTTTACTCTTCTTTTTTTTCTACTGCTCATTTAAATTGGGGTTGGGGGAAGCAGTAAACAAGGCTTGTCCTTTCTCCTTTCTTCCTGCCCGATTCACACAAACTACAGGTTATCAGCCAGAGTGTGAGGAGTGTGTGAAGGAACAGGAAGCAGAGGGGTAAGGTGACAAGTCATTTACATGGGAAAGATGAGCTGAATGTGCATTTCCCTACTCTGCTGCCATCAATCACTCTGATTTCCTGTATGCTATGGAGTAGAGGAGTGAAGTTTGCTTGCTTCCCGCTTCCCCTGAGAATGGAAGTGCTCATTTGTTTTGCTGCCTAGAAATGCTGATTGCTCAAAACACTTATTGTTTTAGAGACACATGCAGTTCTGAAGCTGAACTTTTCAGCTTCCTTTTATCTGGTCTTCAGAAATGTCTTCAGGTGTCCTGCAAACATGGAGACTTATTCTGCTAGTGCTCTAGCTCTGTTAGACCTGTAAAGGTTCATGTGATCTGGCACCTGATCCAGTGGGTTGCAGTTTTCAGAGGCCCAGGTCCTGCTTGTCATTGGAAACCTTTTAATGACTATTTTATGGGGCTAACAAATCCATTGAGAGAAAATTATAGTGGGGAATTACCTGGAATAGACAGATCAGCAAGTGTTCACTGTTTAGCTCTGGGCATAGTAGGAGAAACTGTGTGTGACTGGGCAAGGAATGGAAAAAGAAGAAAGAAACAGAAGGAAGGAGTAGGACAAACAGGAAAATGAATGAAGTGTCTGTCTCTTTCTGATGCAAATAGCAGAAATGAAATAAGTACGGGAGAATTCAGATAGCCTTGCCTGGTGAAGAGGCACAATAGAAAATGCCCAACTCTGTATTCATCCGCTTTGTGATAATGCTGCGGCCTGGGTCATTTCTGTGGTTTTTAGATGGTATCTGGTCTGTGTTTCAGAAACATCTTCCTGTCATTTAATAGTCTCTCATTGGCCGAATTCTTTTCCTGCAGAGGAGGTGCTGATTTGATTCCTCCATGGGGCCGCTCGGGCCTATTGACAGTTTGGGACTCATGGATAAGCAAAGGGATGGGGCATTCAAACTCTTGTGCGCCTTCAGCAGCCCTGGTTTGCTTATGGCATGGTGTCAGTGAAGCTTTTATGATATGGCTGGTACTGGGGTGTTGTTAGTACTCGGCTCCATTCTGTAGTAAAGAGGCTGATGAGGCACTGTGTTCTTGGATCATGGTTGTGGCCAGGAAACTTCACCTGGATGGGGGGAACTGGAGCCCCATTCTCTAGGGACATGAAGTCAGCAGCTTTTATGAGCTCAGCCACTGTGGGTCTGAGCAGTAAATCCCAGGGGAGACCTGTCAGGGAAAACCCAAGGGCTGGAAGGAAATGCTGCTGATGACTCAATAGGCAGAGCTCTTCCCTTTGCTGATGTTGGAGCTGAGCCACACAGACACATCCCTCCATAATTACCTACTAGTTACTTCTAGTTCATGTTTTCTATCCACTGGTGTTCTCGTTTGTTGTCCATGCATCCAGACTTGCGAGGCTAGAATTGATACCATGAAACCCAGTATTGCACTGATGCTTACAGCTGCTGGGAAGCAGGGATGTTTACCTCTGGGCTGAGGCATGTTTGGCCCACATGTACAAGTGCCTCAGGCATGTACAGCTGTCATGACCTTGCAGACAGATCATGGTCAGTGCTCATTGCTGTGGCTTTGTCTTTGTTCTGCTTGCCCAGGAAAGGTGGTGTGTGGGATTGCATGGACATAACCCAGAAAGATGCATCATTAACCACTCTGTCTGAGACTGGTGAGAGGAGATCACGTGAAGTGTTAGTGGTTTGGTGTTCTGGGGAACTGTGGAATGGTTAGGTAGCATGGATGGGGGAAGGGATGAATTTGGATGACAAAACATGATGACAGAGGGACAAAAATCTCTGCTGTGGCCCATATTAAGCAAGAGAGACCCTTAGCGGTCATCTGGAGAAAAACAGTGGTGCTGAGTTCAGTGCTGTGGGAATGATTTATTTTCTTTTCCATTTGCTCATTTCAGACATGAAGTCATGCAATAACTTTAGATAGTAAAAAGAAAAGCTTCTGTTTCCAGTGTGTTAACTGCAGTGAATAGTTTCACTTTTTAAATTTCTTAATGATCCACTTTGAAGCAGGGAGGTGTTTTGTAAAACTGACACATTTTCAATCCATATCGATTGCCATATGATACTGGTGTATTTCATTGCAATCGCTGCCTTATTCTGAGAAGTTACTGCTTTGAACCTTCTTGTAAATCTCTTTCACTTGCTCTCATGCTTCCATCCAGCCATGCTAGCTGCCTCTTCCTTCTCCCTTGCTCCCTGCCAGTCCAGTGTCTAAGTGTCACTGAATTTGGTGACTACCTGTAGCTGACCTGGTTCTACAGCAACCTCATCCACTTTGCTAGTGAATGCACAGATAATCTGCTTGCTCCTATAGGTGTTATTTCTATGCAATTAGTCTCATCGTTGTGACTGGCAGTGGCCTTGGCGCTTCATGCAGTGGATGTGTTCTGGCTCTGCATCTGCACCACCTTCCTGCCCCAGTAGGGATGCTGACACACATGGCCTGCCCTGTGCTTTCACCTGTGACAGATGTTTGTGAGAACAGCCTCCCTAGAATTTACTCGAGTAACAGCCAGCAGCAGGAAAATCGTCCCAGCTCCTGTGCTCTTCATGGGCTTTGCTCATTGTCATGGCAGTGGTCAGGGACTGCTGCCTTCCAGGGGAGCTGGTGTAGCTTGATGAATGACAGATGGTGAATCAGAAAAGATGGGCTGGACATCTTGAGACATGGCTCATTTTTGATAAGTCACTTTGGTTAAATCACATGGAGATGTGCAACACAAGGATAATGATCTTTCTCACCTTCGCAAAGAGCTTAGAGAACTCTGAAAAGTGTTTCAAAGGAGCTGTGCTTTGTTACAGTGACACTGCCTTTTTCTGCCCCCCCTCAACTCCAACTAAAGCCGACTCTCAAGACCTCCCTCGGGACTCTGCCAGCAGTATTTCTACTGGTCTAGCAGGAAGCACAGCAATATATTGCAGGGCTCTTCCCAATTCCTGTCTCTTCCAGAGGTGTTCAGCAGTGGTACACAAGTTACCACAAAATCATCATTGCTGTCATTAGGTTGCCGTGTGTAGTCACTGCTCAGTGTATTCACTGCATCAACTCTTTGCTTCCTTCCACAAGTAGGGCTGACTGATCAAAACTAAACTTGATGTTGCAAAAAATCTAGAAAGCCGAGATTTCTTTTCAGCCAAAATTCTGCATTTTAACTATTATCTATCAGTGCTGTAAGTAGTAAATTTTTGTAGAATCATTCTAGTTGGATGAGACCTTCAAGTCCAGCTGTTAACCCAGCACTGCCAGGTCATGAGATGTTCCTGCTTCAAGAAAAGTTGTAAATTATGCTGCATACAAATAGGTGATGGATGGCCTTAGAAAAGCCATGGGATTCCAAACAACTTCTCTGTAGCTGGATAAAGGATCCCAGCAGAGACCAGACCTTAGGGTCTTGGTCTCTGTTAGAGAACTTCCAGCTCTTGTGTCTGTAGGATAGTGTGTGTAAAGCAAGTGGTGGTTGTTTCTTTAAGCCCCACCTCCACTGCTTCTCTCTTGATATTCCTGCTGACACAAATTTTCCTCTCAGTTTCACTGCACCTGCTCATAGA
The DNA here is from genome assembly GCA_024605025.1 of Megaceryle maxima. Taxonomy (NCBI): domain Eukaryota; kingdom Metazoa; phylum Chordata; class Aves; order Coraciiformes; family Cerylidae; genus Megaceryle; species Megaceryle maxima. The sequence continues at coordinate 113,700 of JANHGN010007632.1, read as the reverse complement.
AACTAGGCTGCACAGGCTTTGCTCAGCCTGAACTTGTATGATAACAGAAGCAGCATCCAAAAGCATATTCATAGGCTGAGAGGAGACATTAGTATGCCAGTGAAGCCTGACTTCAGCACGTCCACAGGTGACCTGCAGAAACTAGTCACTAAGTGAAGATGTGCCTTTAGTTAAAGGTCAAATCAGCTGTCATATGAAACAGAGAGATAGTTGTCAAGCAGGACACTTTCTTACCAGATCTAGATATTCAGCCTGCCTATGTATTTTTATTGTTGTCTTATATGCTCAGTATGAAGCTACCTAACTATGCTGAAGGCATTGTGCTCGGATTCAGTATCACAGAAGACAAGCTGCCTTGAAATGTGAATTACCATGTTATGTTCTACTTGAGCCTCCCAGATAAGCTGCCTTGTCTTCACTTCTGCTTTGACCTGAGTTAACTAACCTAGGTTAGTCAGCCTGCCTTAAGAACACATTTTCTTCCTTTTTTTTTTTTTTAACTTTTCAACCCATTTCTGTATAACCAGAAGGACTTAAAGATGGGTGGGAAGGCTGTTGTGGTCAAGTTTCAGGAAGCTGGAGTGTGCGGGGTGGGAACTGCTTAGAGGGTGTAGTGTAGGAAGCTGGCAAATGGATGGAGAAGCCTGAGAATATTGGGGCAGCAGTGCCCGCTGAGTCTGCACATACTTCCAGCCTGTTGTAGTTATGATGGAAAACATAGGCACGTGAAGTGCTTCTGTGACAGCTTACGTCATGCTGCGTGCCTGCAAAAGGGAGTTGCCCGGTCAGAAGTACAGGTGCAGGTGAGTTTATATCTAACTTCTGAAACATGGATCCTGGCAGGTGGTTCTTCCTCCCAGCTTTCTGCATGGCAGACCTCCCAAAATGCATCATCTGGCACATTACTAATGCCATTTTGTGTTCTTGGCTGTTCCCCGTGGCTTAGGGGCTGTGGCACGGTCCATAATCTTCCCCAGTGTGCTTATGCAAGCAGGGCTTAAGAGGCTTGGGCAAGGCCAGTGCAATTCAAGAAAAAGCCAAAGTGCTCCCCAGGCCTTGTGAAGTGACAAAATAGCTGTGGTGAGATTCAAAGTTACATTGCAGGGAAGGCAGGGTTCCTTGGAGTCTGGGTGGGGGCTAATCAGTGTACATTCATCATTAATTTATGCATGTAAGGGGGTTTTGGAATAGAGTTGTCATGCTGGTTTTGATAATGCTAGCTCTACCCACCCTGCCAGCTGCTGCAGTGTTGTGGTAGTTTGTGTTGCTGCATGCAGAATTATGGTGCTTTTGTGGGAATATTATGTTCCCTGAATAGAGCCCCACAGAGCAATTTGCTTCATCCTTACAAACCCATCCAAATAACTGGCAGTGCCTTACAAATACAAAACAATTGAGAAAATAAATGTATTATACTGTACATCTGTGACAAAACAATGCTTTCATGTGCAAAGAGAGAAATGTGTTTGTTTAACTTGCGGTCTCCCATTTGGAAATAAATGCATTCATTTAAATCAAAATGGGACGTTCTTTACTATTATAGTATTTTACATGCCAGATGTAAGAAATATGCTGCTTGAAGAGCAGACTAAAAACTTGGAGTGGTTGATATTGCTAAAAGGAGGCATGTGCTAGCTTATTCTAGACACCGCCTCCCTTCCTGAAGGTTGTCCTCCACACTGGAGTAGGATTCACTCCTTCGGTGTGAGGGATCGATGTACAAAAGGTTTGGGAAGGTGCTTGTGTCTTGTGTGGCAGTCTGGTGCCCTGTGTGCACACAGGAGAGCCTGTTTTTCACCCATCTTGTGCCTGCAAGAGGCACAATCAGTTGCCACACAACAGAACCCTGCATTGCCATGACCATGAGGCAGGTGAATTCTCTGCAAGAGTTGTAGCAGTCCACCAGATTTTTGATCTTTTCCAGTTTTAGTGTTAAAGAAGCTAGTTTCATTTATATAGAGCATTAGAAGTGCTAGGTGGGGGAAACGTAATCAATAAAATACAGGTTGAGTGATCCAATATTTGTTTAAAAAAATGTGCATCATCTTGTAATTTTCATCCTTTTAAATGGTTAAGCTCTTGTAATGAAAGGCTGCAGCACTTCAGTTTACACATAAGCTTAACATCATCAAGCCAAGTTTGTTCTGGGAGTTAACGTTTGCATTTTTGAAAGCAGCAGCCTAATCCAGAGCAAAACCAGATGAGAAGGTACTTTAATATAGCACATTACCAGCTGTTGGCTGGTAGGTGTGAACATTCTCAAAAAGGTGCTGAAATTTCACCTGGGTATTTTTCTAAGACTCTGCAAACTTAATTGAACAAACCTGAGGATCACTGCTACCAGTAGCTGGAGTTGTAAACTGGAACATTAGAAGGAAAAATAGTAAGAAAAATATATATTCATCTGAGCTTTTTCTAACCTGACTTTTAAAATAATAATAATAATGTTCAGACCAACTTCTAGGCTTGATATTCTTCTTCCAGTGAAAGAACTGCTCAAATTATAGATGAAAAAGGGAAGAGTGAGGAGTTTGAGTCCTCTGCCAGTGTTGGCTGACATGTGCTGTCATGTAATGGCATTTTTCATGTGTAGTGTCAGAGCTGTGCAAGCATGTGATTGTATTTGTGCTTTAGTAGCTGGAGGGTGATAAGTGCTGAGAATCACAGTTCAGCAAGTCTAGCATTAATAAATACTCTTTAGTTCAGTTTGAAAGCATCGTGGTCTGCGTCTTCCTCATTTGAAGTGTTATATCCATCTTATTGTTATACCCATCCAGCCCAAGGATTTTTATGTTACAGCCAGCAGGAAACATGTCCCATTTCTGAAAGCCAGCACCTTTGTATTGACTGATTGACCAGCAGGGCTATGCAGCATGTGTAGTTTGGCCTAGTTCTGTTTTTTCTCTGGATTGATTAATCAAATACTTCAAATAATTGCTGTAGTTGTGATTAATGTCAACTGCATAGCTAATTACCCAGGAGATTAAAATGATTCTTTCTGTTTAAAAAAACCCAAACCTGTAAATGAGTTAATTATTTACTCTCCTCACCTCTCTAACCTTGTTATGCTTGTAAATGAATAGAAATATTGATCTTGGAACTGATTTTGGTGTTACCCATCTTGCATCGGTTTAATTGGGGGTTTCAGAGTAGCCCTGTGTGCTCTTTCTGTTTTGCTTATGTATGAACTCTGAGAGTGGGGCTGAGAGGGACCACTGGGGTGTAAGTGACCTCCAGGATTTGTAGGCCTTCCCTCCATTAGCACTGTTACTACTCTACCTAAGCCACTGCTGGCTCCTTCTGGCAGTGCCTCCTTGGCCACGTTTCTTGGTAGCAGACTCTACCACCCAGTGGCTGTTACTGTTAAAACAATCTCCTGTTTCCTTCCATTAGCTTTGAGTCATGTCTTATTTTTCTGTGTTCTTGGTCTGTGACTACATTTTTTTCCCCACACGTGTACAAACTGCATTTTAATTACATCCCTGGTTGCTGTAATTGTGCTGCCATGGTGGAGGACCTATGTCAGAAGGCTACAGGTGTCAGAAGGCCTGCTGTGTTCACCACTATGGGACAGAGACCTGAATGCCTTCTGAAGGAGCTGGTTCAGCTGAGGCTTGTGTGCACCCATCCCTTTTCCTCTCAGACAGTAAGGCCTTGTGAGTTCCTAGCAAAATGCAGTGGTCCTTGTCAAACTGGCAAATGAACGCCAATTTTAGGAACGTTATCAAGAATGTACTGCTTACTGAGGAGACGGCAACCCAGAAAGCTCCCCTGTTCTTACATTTGTGTAGATAGAAATAAAAGAAGCTTTAAGGCCAGCAGCTACTTGAGGTCATGTCAACTCCCTGTGCTTTCATTTCCTTGCAATTTGGTTTCCAAGGTTTCCTGAGTTTTCAGAAAAAGATCGGGTGCCTCAGATTCTGGAAAGGCTGTTTCAGATATTGCCAAGCTCAGATCTTTATCCAGCTCTAATGGATTCCCCGCTTTGTGGCCGTCAGGATGCCTTGGAGGAGCTGTGACTGCCTTGCCAGGCAGAGGAAACCTTTGTCATGGCACAGCAACTCCTAACATTTCTGTAAACCCCAGGTCCCTCAGCCGCTCCTCACAAGACCCTTCACCACCTTTGTTGCCTTTCTCTGGACATGCCCTAGCCCCTCAATGTCCTCCTTAGAGTGAGGTGCCCAAAAGTGAACCCAGGATTCAAGGTGTGGTCTCCCCAGTGCTGAGTACAGGGAATGATCCCTGCCCTAGCCCCGCTGGCCACACCACTGCTGCTGTGCTGAGCAGGAACTTGTCACCATTGCCCCCTATCCCTTACATCACCATGTTCAGCCAGGTGGAGCGACAATAGGGAATCTGCTGTATTTGTTTTCTGTCCAGAGAGGATGTGAGTCAGATGTGCTCCTCAGCTCTGGAGTCACACTGTTACGTGGCTCATGGAGAGCTAGAATAGCAGCTACCACCCTTCCTTCTCTTGCTTTCTCCCTGTTTCCTGAAATGGTGGAGGTTTTGAAAGGAAAATGTGACAGTGTGCCCAGCCAACAGTATCTGTGCATCATGGTGCTTGTCTCCATTTTTCCTCTGTTACAGAAGCTGATGGCCTTTGAACAGGTTGGGCAGTGATGGTCAGAAATAGCCTTTCAGAAATGCAATACCAGCCCTCAAATCCTAAACCATCTGTCATGGTCAAGTTTCTGTAACCTTCTCTCTGCCATCAGTGAGAGCTGGGAGAGTATAATAGTGTCCAATGCTTGGTCCAGTAGGATTTGGTCTGTTCACACGGCTTTCTCATGTACTTGGGTCTGTTCCACTGGCTGCTTTGTGGCAGGCTCCACTGTCAGTCCCTGCTCAGACAGAAATGGTCCAAGTCTGTGGCAAGAGATCCAAATTTCATTTAGTTTTTGGGTTTCTTTTTTTTTTTTTTAGCAGAAGTCTTAGCTACGTATGCAACCTTAGGGCTATATGGACTTGGTACAGCCATGGCTGGGACTAGAGTTTTGCTGCTGGACTCAGTGACTTGTAGTACTCAGTACTGTGACTTTGTAAGTCATATGCTAAGCGCCAGACTGGAGCTGGCAAAGTCTGGTATGCCTGTGAACATGGTTGGTGCCAGGTTGGGCTTGCAAGACCTGTTGCTGAAGGGCAGGTGGTTGTGTTCTGATGACCTGGTTCTGATGTGGTCAATGCCAGATGCCATCATGGGAACTTGGCTGCAGCTCAGTTGCTTGAAAGTTGATATGTTTTCTTGTAGCTTTTGAATGTGACTGCTTTCTGGCAGTTGGAGAAAATGGCTTTGAAAAATAATAGCAGCTTTTAAGTCAAATTGCTGTCAACATTGACTCCAGGCTACTAGAAGCTAATCAGCTTAAGTTCCTACTTGGCCAGTGAAATTTCTGTCTTGCTGGTCTCTCCCTGTAGCCCAGTTCTCATAACTGCACTTGTTTTCCTCCTAATGTGTCTGGTCAGAGAGACGTTTGGTTGCTGAGGTGTAGGATCTGGTGTGCTTTTGAAGGTAACTGTGCTTAGGCCTCTCCTTTTTTTTTTTTAATAGGATCTCCCTTTTACAGAGGATGTAAAAAAAGGTAAAAGTTGGTGAAGCTTTAGCACCTGCCTTGAGCACAGTTCAGCTGAAGAAAACCACCAGTCACTGCTTTCTTGCAAGGCCCCTGATTCCAACCGTCATACTTGGACTGAGAGAGGTGGGTAGTGAGGATCCATGGGGGAGCCATTAGAGGCTATTCCAGGTGAACAGAAAAAGGAAAGAAGCAGAGCTGTTTGTGAATAGAGAGAATCAAGAGAGTAAGAGGTAGATGGCTGATGAAATAATGCTGCCTTCAACTGTGAATAAGTAACGGCATCACAGGAGGCATTCAGGGCAGCAATTTTGGAGGGTTACAATGAAGGTTAAAGATTACAGGTAGGATTAGGATTAGGAAAATCGGGATTCCTGAGGCGTGCTTGGTGAATGCTAGAGATAAAGGCGTAAGCAAAACCAAATACATGTGGAGCAATGTCTAGTAATTAGCTATATGATTTATATATGTATGATACATTATATCACCTTTTGTGTTAACACCTATGCGTATGATCTCTATTACATGTACACGTATCATGTATGTTATACGCATTATTAGCAGATTAGATGTTACAATACATGCAGACTAATTCCTTGGATCTGTCAAAGCATTACAACTTGCTGTGCCAAGAGAAAGGTTTCCTTTGGCAGCTCCTTACATCGGCTCCTGTATGACAGCAGCTTCCCCACGAGCCTCTTCTGTTGTGCCGAGTAATTAGCTGTGAATGCAGCCTTTGCTGAGACCGTAGGCTTGACTGGAACTCCTTCTGCCTTCCCTTGAATGTTCAGGGATAGCGCAGACTGTGTTAGCACGCAATGCAGATGCTAGTGAATGAATAAAGTGGGAAAGGAAGAAAGCGCGATCCTGTCTTTTGCATCCTTCTTGGAGAGCAGAGGAAGGCATTAGCAGCCTCCAGAGGGAGTTTCTCTTCTCCACTGGTCTCTAGGCACAGGGAATTTACGCCTCGGGGAATCTTTTGACGTGTGAGTCTAGTTTACTTGCTTCTGTCATGATCCTTCAGAGAGCATTTGTTTCCTGTTTGGTTTTAAAAGATTTGGTTTATTATATGCTCATTTTGTCAGAGGATCTCAAACATTGCAGAGGAGCCAGTGCACCAGAGCAGCTCTGGTAGGAGTCTGTCTCACACTTTGTGTATGAGCCCTGGGCTCTGCATGTGGGCCTCAAGTCATGAACCTCCCCATCAGGTTTGAGACTGCTCAGCTGCCACTACAGAGCCATATATGTGGGGTGGGGACCTAATAACACAGTCATTCCTTCCCGTTTCTAGAGCCCTATCAGGTCTGCTGTGTAAGGGTTGACTGAGTTGCTCTGTAAATCTCAGCAACAAAAATGTGTCCACAATCACCCAAATAATGGAAGGAAAAGATGAGAGCATAAAATGATTATGCTGGTGAAAGAAAGGAAGACTAGTGGAGTCTGAAAGAGATGTGGGCAGGTGAGCAATGGGCCTTGTGAAGCAGAACGAAATGCATTATTATCTTTAATGGAAATTCAAAAAAGGCTTTGTAGATACACTGGGCAGAGGATGAGTAGAGAAATTGCTAATTCTATTTCATAAAGATGGTGGGAGTAAAACTGGCTTTGTTCCACTGCTCAGGCAAATGCATGTGGCAGCTGGAAAGGACTGTCTGGCAAGGGATAGGAGGAACCTCACGTAGGGATTGTGCTTCACACCTGCCAGTTTTTCTTCCTTTTTGTGCCACGGAAGTCCATTGTGCTGGTGTGAAGCTCTGGGTTCTCTGTGGAGGGAAGGAGTTGTCTCATAAATTTCAGTAAGATTCTAATGCCACCCCTCTGGATTGAGTCTCAAACCTGGCCACAACACATCTTTTCTCTGAATTTCATAGTCCCTAAGTAACCTTTCTGGCCTAGGCCATCCTTCATCTAGCATCTTGCCAGTATGCTTGAGGCTTTCTGCTATTAGAAAACTTCCTGCGTGTGGGGTTTGCAATAAAAAATAATAGTATCTCTGGAAACCATGAGCTGAACCATTAATAACATCTGCTCTGAGAGTATTAAGGGAGAAATTGCTGCATAGGAGTTTTGCCATCATCAGACCCAAATGTATATGGAGGCATTCTCCCATGTAAATGGGTTAACTACTACTTCTGAGCTTCATGCTCATGAGTTACATGGAAGGATCTGTTTAAGTCTGATGTCACCACTAGGGAGCAGAAGTCCTGAGACTTTCACAGACTCTTGAGAGGACATCCTCTCCTTTCTTCTGGGTCGGGTGCCTGAAGCTTGGGTTGAAAAATGACAGTAAGCTGGCTAGGATCTATGATGGTGGGCATTCCAATTGTGTACAGCACTCCTTACAAAAATGATCCTTATCTCTTAGTCCAGAGGCTGCTAGAGATTGTGGCACAGATTTTATTTTTTTTTTAATATATAACAATAAAAAAAACCCAACCAAACCCTAGTCTGTGTCCATGGGAAGATCATTCCCAGGAAAAGCACTTGCTGGGAAAGAGCATTTTCTCCGCTTCAGGTAGAATCAAAAGTAATTAAACATCCTAGCGAAGCACTGGGAGTGGGCACACTTTGGGGAAGGTGCTGATCTCTCAGATAAGAAGAATAGCAAACCTGAGAATAAATGGTTCCAAGAGAGGTGGTTGGTGAGATTTTTCTATGGAGGTGAAGGCACTGGAGGTTGTTTTACCCTCTCACTGGCATAAGGCAGGGGAGAAGTAGAACTGGTGCTGCTGGTGGAGTGGATTCTTCCTGCCTAACCAAAGCACCTTCCAGTGTTTTCTGTAGACAGAGTTGAAATATAACTCAGCTTTTAACAGTCTCCCTGATAGCCCAGCTACCTGTAGGTGGGATGACTCTGGGCCTTTGGCCAGATGTGTTGTAGAAGGTTGAAGCATGAAGTATGAAGTCCTTTGAGTCACTGAGCTGCTTCTCCCATTGTGATGGCTGGCCTGCCTGGGACACTGAGAACACTGTGGGGACCTGGAGAGCATGCTGAGACGTGCTGCAGCAGTACCCTGTGACTATCATAAGTTGGTTGTGCTGGGTATGACAGGAGCTGTGCTATAAACCCCCTCTTGGATTTGCAGGGAAGAAAGCTTGAGTGTGAGTTCCTCGAGGCAGTGACCTATTCAGCTAATCAGCAAGAAGGGAGTTGAGTCAGAGAGATACCAGGCGTCATCTGGAAAGAGGGTGATGTTGACATGGAAGCGTTGCTCCAGCCTTTGGACACAACCCCCACTTGAACAGCAGTCTGGCTGGTTAAAGGAAGGTCAGTGCCATGGGATAGGGGAAGGAGCATCAGAGTAAACATGTGGGAAGAAGGGGAGAGAGGTGTAATGTCTGTGGCCAGGGCGGGAGCAGAAATCCAGGGATTGGCCAGGGCTGTGGGGTTTGAGCCCAGAAATACCAAGAGCTGGGGCAGAGGACCAGACAGACAAAGGTGGAGGCTTAGTAGGAACACAGCTGGACTGGAGCCTGCTGTTCTATACATCAGATCTGGGGTCAAATGCAGCTCTTTGGTATGACCCAGTTCAGTTTCAGGAGTGAATATATGACTGCGAGAATGAGAGTGAGTGCAGAGACTTGAAAGGCTAATCTAATGCTAATTTACCTTTTGTTCTGCAGTTTTTCTCTGTCTTGGTTACTCCTTCAGAAGGAAGGATGCCTTTCTCCTGTCTTTGCGAAGACCTTAGCCATAGTGGTGGGGATCTGGGAAGGGAGATTTTGAAAGGTGAATTCCATACAAGAGCAAAGCACAGCACCTGCCCAAGGCAGCTTTTAAGGTTGATGGTTGGCTAAGTGCATAATGTAGAGGGATTTAGGTGGCCATAATGGTCTGTGATGGTATTTAATAGAAAGTGGTGGTGGTGGGGTGTGATTTTTGGGGGATTTAACCATATTGGTTGCGTGACCTTGCACAACACAAGTTTACCTAGCATGAAGTTATGCTACATATTGTGGAGATGCTGCAGACTCCTGAATGACTGCATAGGTTCCCTGTGCACAGCTGCTTGCCAGCCAGATGGTATGGGAGCAGGGTAGGACAACTCTCACCTGATGAGAAATAGGTAAGAAATAATGCATCTCAGGGTGCACCCGATCGCTTGTGCCAAGTCCACTTTTACCGAGAGGTACCTGTGCCAGGATGGGCTGGACAGTCTTGTGGGCTGTGTGTTCTCATTCTGGCTCAGACAGGTTTTCCCCATCGGTGCTGGTGTAGTCTAAATACTGGGCATTCAGCCTGACCTTCGTCTGGCATTTCAGGGACTGTCTGAGCAGTGCCAGCATCTTCATGAGAGAAGCATTGTGCCCTCATACAAAAATAGGAGTGTTTGCTTTTCATAGCTCAAGCTGGATCTTGAGATGACAGGACCAGGCCTACCTCCCCTACAGCCCACCGACATTAAGCATTTGCTTTGCAATAGCCAGTGCCCAAGGCCTGATTTTTATGCAGGGTCTGTAGGGAGGCAGTAGCGAGAACAAAAAAAGAAAAAGGTTTTAGGATTTGTTCTCTCAAAGGCGGTTCATTCTCATCCTTTGTGCATATGCTTGTGGAGTGCAGGAATGGAGGGGATGCCACTGCTTCATTCGGTGCTCCAGAAGACTAATGGACCTTGACAACTGCAGCACAACATGGAAACTATTAAAAAGGGAGGACTGATTAAAGCCCCAACCATCCCACCCAGCATTCCCCTGGGCTCTTAACCCCGTGTTGGAGCTGAGCAGCCTAGCAATGCCTCCTCCCAGTCTGCACAATTAACATCTCTTGTCACTAATTGATTCCTGTGGTGCTCACAGGACAATTAGAATTTAAATTGCCTTTTACAAAGGTCATGAAAACATGATAAAAGACGAATCTATTAGGAAGGATCACTCAGGAGTCTCTCTCCTTTTCCACAGCACTGCCTGTTGGTTATCATACAGACATGAGTGAGGCGAGCTAGGAGAGCACTTCGTGCCTTGCGTTCATTTCTTGATTGTAGTTCATGGCAGAGGCTCAGCTCTTTGTGACTTGTGAATATTCTTGCACTGAAGATGGCATTTAATTTTTTTACTGCCTCCTTTAGAAGGGTTTTGTGTCTGTATGTGCTCTCCCTTGTTGTCTTCTCTGATAAATGTTGAAATAGCTGGCTTTGCATTTGAATCTTGAATTCACTGCAGGGGGGAACCTGTTTTCGATGGAGGGCAAAAGAGTTGCCTTTACAGGGCAAAGTTGTCCTAGAACTAGCCTGTCTTTATTCCCCAAGGGTGGAGTAATGGATTAAAGCCTAACATGACTCCCTGGAATGCAAGGGCAGCTGGAGCTCTGTCTGCACAAGGATGTATGTGAGGGTCTGAGGACGTGGTTCAGCAGTACTGTCACTCCAGCTTTCTGTGAAATAGTCAATAAAGATGTCCTAGAAGAGAATGCATGAATACAAGCATGTGAAAACATTGCTTCTAAACCCATGCTTTCAGCTTTCTCCATCTGCAACTAATAGGAATGGCATTATGGTTTTGGAAACATATGGAACTCTCATGCCATTGTATCTGAGCTGGGTGCAGACCCTGGGTACAGGTGCCTGTAGCATCATGGCTTGGCAAGCTGTCTGAGTTTTGCCTTCAAAGTAGAATGTGGCAGTTTGGGGTGATATTGGATGGGGAGCTGGAATGTTCAAAGTTGCTACAGTTATGGCAACACTCCTCTCTGTCACCCTTAAACCTCAACAGTGGGAAGAGATATAAAGCCTTGTGTGTCATGTGTGAGGCAATGTCTTGTAATTGTGGTGAATCAGCCTGAAATGGACCTTGTCAGGTTACCTAATTCATCTGCCTTCTCCAAGGCAGGATCAGCTCTACCTGTATCCCTCACCTGTTATCCAGGAAATGTCTCTCACAGATGCCTTTGCTGCAGTGGGGATTGGGATTTGGGGCAGGTTATCCTTTGTAGGATTTAGCACATCTTGTTCTGACACACCCGGTCCTGCCTCTGGCATTCTGGACTAGCTGTGTTTCAGGTCTGGATGCAGTGACAAGCAATCTTTAAGTACTGCAGTTTGGTCATTTCAGTTCTGTCACACATGCCCTAAGAGTGGGGTTTGACAGGGAAAACAAAGTTTGAGAGCCGCTGCTGTGGTCCAGAACCAGCTTCATGTAGCTACAGCAATATTTCATGCTGAGAGAGAAAATCTAGCCAGAATATCCAATTGTGCATCCCATCCCAGTGGCATCCCCATTATGAAGGAAGGCGGATGGCTATTTGAGAAACTCATGTCCTTTCCAAGTCCTGCCTTTGACTTCTTGCTATTCTGGTTATTGAAATTGATTTTGCACTCCAGGCATGGGATTTTCCATTGCCAAGTTTAATGTTGGAGATAATAGAAATTATGTTTCCACTCGCACATAAATCTCAAGGCTGTTTGTGCTCAGATGACTGGACAGTAAGTACAGGTGAAATTGCTCCTGTGATTGTTTCTGTAGAAGTGTATTATTGTTGTAAGGTTTTATAAAGTGTGTTTAACTGGTTTGCACATATTTCTAGCAGTCACTGGGTAGATTATTTTTTTTCTTTTAATGAGAATAAATATAAACCTTTAAGCGAGGCATCTAATGTCTCTTCTTGCCAGTGTGGTAACTAGCTGGCTTTGAAAGTAGGCCAAAGGATGAGCAGCAAGACCACCTGGCAGTTGCGCAGTACCCCTCTGCTGTGCCTGCCTTCCAGGTTTGCACTCAGAGGAGCCGACCTGTGCAAAAGATCACAAGGATTTCTCTTCTTTGGCACACCTTCTCGTGGTGGGCAAGCATTGGGCTTTGTACTGACTGCAGCACATTCGGGTCTGCACTAAATCTTGCCATCGTCAGTCAGGGCACATAGGACCTGGCTTTGAAAAGCTTGGGAAAGAATAAGCAGAGGTGAACCTCTTGAGCTTCAAGGGCAAAACCATCTGCAAAGGTTTTCACAGCTCCCAAGAGCTAATGGAGATAATGGGGTTAGTGTCAGGCCCACAGAGATCAGTTACTGAATTGTGGCCTGAAGGCACTCTAGCCTTTGGGGTCCCCATGTCCTAACCTGACAGCTGTTTCTGCTCCCAGGAGGATATGTGTTTCCTTTTCGGACCTTATGAAATAACCTTACACTCTGTGAGGATAAAGGAGTGGGAGGAAGGACTCTGGAAAGGCTAGAGCTACATCCACTTCAGCTATGGGCTCCTCTGGTTAGATGTGAAACTGCTCAGCAATGCAGTCCTCACCTGGGCGAGATTCCTATGATCTGAAGCCTTGATCAGCTTCCCAAGCAGCTCTGTGTAACCCAGCCAGCTGGCTGCCAACCAGCCCTGCTGCCATCTGCTACCCTGCGCCTCTGTTGTGTCTGGGCCCTGGATGCCAAAGATGCTGCTGTAGTTCCTTCCTGAGGGAAACCCAGGCCCTGATAATTCAGGTGTTCTTCAGACAATATTCTTCCTGCAATAAAGTGCCAGCCTCTAAACAGCCAGAGCATGCTGTGTGGTGATTAGAGCACCACAATGAGTGGAATGTATGCAGAGCATTTCTCATGTAGCTTCCTACCTGCCCTGACCCTGTGTTCTTTCATGCTTCACACGTCTTGTGTCCTTGGCTCAAGGAATATCATTAGTGTATGTCAAGTAGTGCCCAGCATGGTGAAGCCTTGGCTTGAGTTGGTATTTTAGGTATTGCTGAACAGTTAAAAATGATGCATTTAGCTTATTTCTGTGCTCGCTTGCATTTGGCAGTGTTGCTTTGCTGTGCTACATTGCTTCTCTCCCAGAGATCCTAACTTTGGCTGGGAGCAAAGGGGCTCAATTTATCTCTTCCTTACCTCGCAGGGGTTTGGTGAAGCTCAGCTAGCAAAAACTTGTAAATTGCTTGGAGATCATTAGAGGAAAAGTGCTGTGGAAGAGCAAAGTATTATTTATTAATGCGCCTCTGTCTTACAGAGGCATAAATATCAAGGTTTTAATTGCACAGACTTGTAATCTGAGTAATTTCCTGGATCTTTTATTTTTTTCCTTCTTTGATTGCCTTGGTAAATAAATTCATAGAGCAGTCACTGCACACAGTGATGCAGGAGTAGTGTTTATAAGCCAGGTCTGTCAGGGGTAGAAGGCAATGGGATGCCACAGTATGACTTTCAGCTTTCCTGTGGCAGCTCTAATCTCTACTGCCTCAGTCTTATCCTCTGCATCTAAACTTGCTTTTCCTCTCTCCTTGTTTAAAATCTCACCTCTCCTTGTGAGTGGAGTGTGCAAAGCAGTATTGCCATGATGAACAGAGACTTTATGTTGCAAGGGGCTCCAGATCACTTCAGTGGTATGCAGCCATTAATAAACTTCAGCCACACCTGAAAATTTGTATTATACCCACTTTTGGGCAAGACATGAACAATGCAGCTGAAGGGCAGAAGAGGAAGAAAATCCTTCCTTCATCCCACTGGCTTCAGCTGGCCCAGGGAGGCGCGAGCTGGCAGTGGCTGTGTGGCTGCACAGCCTGCCTTGCTTTCCAGCCCACAGTGGCAGCTGCCTTTGAAGCAGCGAGGCCGGGTGTGAGCTGAGTGTAGTTACTCCAGGAGGAGGTTGACCCATTAAGATGCAGTGAAATATCTCTCGTGGAAGTGCTTAAGTCAGGGTTTTTCTCTGTATCTGAGAGCTGTCTCCAGACAGGTGGTATTAGGGGCATGTCAGCTACCATCTTGCCCATCCCACCGGGACTGGGCTGGGATCTTTCAGATACTTATCTCTGAGATAGAGAGACAGAGACAAGCCTGGTATTGCAGCAGACTGATCCGCAGAGGCTGATGTCAGATGCTGTGCCCAGTGGGATGATATCAAATGATCAACAAAGAATGACGTCAAACAACTGTGGTGTGCGGGCTTAAAACTGAACCTTTTATGCAGTGTTTCTAATGTGCAATGAGGAAATTCCTTCTCTCAGTCTCTCTCTCTCAGCCTGTTTTGGTTTTAATTGCCTCAAAAGCATGGCAAGACTCAGCCTGCTCATCTTTTCCCAAGTGGATGGGCAGCCAGCTGCTAGTTCGTGCATTTCTAAGCTCTGGGATAGGCTGTTCTAATGCACTGTTCATAGGCCTCTGAGTTTACCCCATTTCATACAAAATTCAGCAGAAGCAGCAGCAATTGTGTGTGTGTCTTTACTCCTTCCCAGCTCTGACAGATCAACACCAGCTTTAAAATGTTTCTATTGGTTGTCAGTGAAATACAGAACTGATCTAAAAACTTTCTTATGGGGTATGAGATGTGAACAGTACGGTTCTCTCCTCTCCATGTCTCCCACACTGATCATACTCTCTGCTGCTTCCCAAGCTTGCTGTCGGATACCCATGGCTGCAACATAAGCATCTCAGGGGAAGAAAATCCCATATATATCAGCACTGCAAGACAGCCTTCAGGTAGGGTGACGAGCATGTCTCCAGGCAGTCCTATGGTATTACACATCAGGTGTAGTGATCAGACAATTTCTATGTGGTCATGGCAAAGGCACGGAGAAGGAGAGAGAGTATCTGCTGTTGTGACCTTCACACTGACACCATTAGTGAAATTCCTAGTCTCCAAGGGATGGGCTTACAGTTGGCAGCAGAACTTACTCCTCAGTCATAACCATCTGCCTTTTTTGCTGCCTCAGACAGTCTTACTTCCCATTCAATTAGCAACATTCCCCAAGGGATTCAATTATGCCACCTGAGAGAGAAGGGGAACAAATGGTCCGTGCTTCAAGGGAGAAAGAAGAGTGTCAAGTCCTATTTCAAGCACAGTGGCAGACTGGCCTTTCCTCATGAGATAGCACTAACACTTTTTGAGAGAGGAAGCCACTGATACCTGCTGCTGCTGAGACAAGCATGACTTAGAGAGGCTTCATGAGTAAATGTGAACGCATCTGCAAATGCTGAGGGCCGTGAAATGTGCACCAGGGGAAGATCTCCAGTAACGATTGGCCATTACATGGGCAATATCAATCAGGGCAAGTCTTAGTCCCTTTAGCTATGCCAGCAATCTTTAGTGCCAGTGATTCATATGCTCTCTGTTTTGTTTCAAATATGTGGTCGATATTGAAAATTTGCATTCTAAGCATAAAAGGTCTCTAAAGAGCTGTGTTTATGCTTACAGAAA
Source organism: Megaceryle maxima (assembly GCA_024605025.1). Lineage (NCBI taxonomy): Eukaryota > Metazoa > Chordata > Aves > Coraciiformes > Cerylidae > Megaceryle > Megaceryle maxima. Next base: position 98,009 of record JANHGN010007632.1, on the reverse strand, counting down.
GGAGTTCCATGTTTCAAAGGTGTAGATGAAACGACATCAAAGTGAAGAAGGAAGAAAACAGCACATTTCTTGACTCTGAAGATCTGAAGTATTTTGAAACCAAGAGAAACTCTTTGCAATTGGAAATGTCTTTTCTTCATGTGTTTTGGCTGAGATTTCCAAAGATTTTTGAAATGTGACCACAAGCTGGAGCTTGGGGAGCTAGTGGTGGTGCACTGCCTGGGCTTTCTTGAGAACATGTTTAAAAGTTGACTGTTTAATACATTGAACAAACCCTGATTAACACTCAAATTTTGTCTCTTGTCAAGATCTTCTGCCAAGGGAGTGTTCTCTGTGCCTTATACATGTGTGTGATGGCTTCTGGTGTTAAAGAGCCGAAGATGGATCAGGGCAGTGGATATGGAGACTGGTGGTGCTATATGCTAGCAGGTCTGGGATCTCACAAATACCTGTACAATAAAGCTGTAGTAACTTAAGACTCCTGCTTACTTGGCTTCTACTCCCTGTCCTTCAGCTGTTGGTTGTTAACAGATCCCTTTAGTGAGGCAACTGTGATGTTATTAGGAGACTTTTTAAGGTAATTGGGTGAACTGCATGATGAAGCCTAGCAGGATTGCTCATATGGCCATCTATGATCACAACTGGAGCATAGAAGACAAGTGGCAGTAATATTTTCTGGGTTCTTGGTAAAAATATTGATGCCTATCAGCATATTGTTGCGCTTGGCTATCACTGTTGCTGGCAGAAGACCTGTGGGCAGGCTGAGAGGCCTGGTGGTAAATGCATGCTGTCTGCCTTAGGGAGTCTACCAGCACTCCAGCTGGGGCTGAACTTAATTCCTGCCCCTTGACTACAGCTCAGCTTGGGACTCCCAGCCAGGTCAGTGCTGTAGGCATACTCCTATTTAGGACTGGAACTAATTGCTTTTATATCAAAGAGCAGCTGCAATAAGGCAAGAGGGAGAAAGAAGAGGGGCTGTGGTACAGATCTACTTCTCTTGGCCTGAAGGGCTCTGCCCTACCATGTGTTTGCTGCTGTTATGTGAAGCTGAACGCATGCTGCGGTGGAAGGCGGCAGTGAAATGGTTAAGATTCATTGGCCAGACTGCTTTAGAAATCTGGTCTGGGAATAACAGGGGCTTTTAAGACTGGGACTAAATTGTAATGACAGGCTTATGTGGACAAAGCCGGTGGGGAGACTTTAATTTCACCAGTGCTCAGGAATGGAAAAGAAATGAAAGCTGGCACATGATTCTGTTTCCACTTATGAAGCACCCATCTGCCTTTTTAAAATTCGCTTTATGGGAATGGTGAGTAAGGCTGGGCCAGTTCTTAGCCATTAGCATCCCGGCCGCTTCACTGTATCAACAGCACGCGCCAAGCGAGGAACAGCTCTCATGCAGGATCGGCAGAAATTGATATTAATAAATGGATCTAATATTCTTAAATTTGTATTCCTTCCCAAGACTTGCAGTGACCTCAAAGGGCAGAAGAAATAATAAGTAAAGGCCTAATTCATTATTTATAACCAGGCAAACCAGGGAAGTAACTCTGGGAGATTACCTGGATAATCCAGCATTAGCATCTTGTTTCAGAGATCTTTATTAGAACTCAGGAAAGGCTTCTGGGAGAGCGAAGGTGGTGCAGTAAATTCATATGCTAGTCTTTGACCCTGCCAAGTGCCCTGGCCTTGTAATTTACTGTGGGGTGTGTGAGTTTAAGAAAAAGATAAACACTATTGGGTGAAGAGAGACAAAAGGAGGCTGAAGAGGAGCAGTACCATTTTAAGCTGCTTGGAGTGGATTTCAGAGTCATCAGCAAAGCTGCCTTTGCAGTCATGCACCATGAACAGTGTCCAGCAGCTGTCTTCTCTCTTGCCTGATTTATGGAGCCAGATGAATTTTGGGAGGCACTCCTCAATCTTTTAGACTTTGTTTTACATAATGGAAAGAATAGTATCACATCCTAGAGATCAGGCTCATGAGGTTAACATTTCTGTGATGTTTTGAGGTTGAAACATGTTAGCTCTTGTTACTTTAGTATCTGTTTCCCTTCCTCAATGGGGGGACAGCCAAAAGGCCTTCTGAAAAAAATACTACTTTACTGTCCTGTCCATTGTTGCTTTTGTATATGGTTTATGGGTGATTTTGCAGAAGGAGGGGACCAGTTACTGAGCTGCAGGTTGAGAAATACTGACTCTTTTTTTTTTTTTTTTTTTTTTTCCTTAAGAGGTTTAGAATGGCCTCCGGTTGCAGGAAGGTGTACAAGACAGTACCATGGGACAGAGGGGGAGGCCCTCCTTCTGAGATTCCCAGCTTCTTTTTGCAGCTGTGAAATGTTTGAATAAGCTATGGGAGGAGAATTTAACGTGTGTTTAGTCTTGATAATGCCTTCATTTCTGTACGTTTTGCCAAGCAGTCCTTTATTGCATAGAGAGGTTTGCTTTTGGGTACTAATAACAAGGAGATGGGAGCTACGCTTCTTGGAGAATTCAAGGGGACTCCCCTCAGGATGGCTTTTTGATTGGGGCTGTTACTTGTCTTAATTGTTTGCATTCCTTGCAGGTTCAGGTGTGTGGGCAGACAGTTCAAACAGGAGCAGAGCAGGCTGTCAACAGTTAATGGAGCAGCAGTGCAGCTACTTTGCATTTATATTGTACCTTCCCTCAAAGGAGCTCAAAGTGTTTCCAAATATTAACTAATCCCCACTAGACACCTGCCAGGTAGGTACAGTCAATAATAAGCCCATTTTAGATGAGGAAGGCTGGGGTGGAGCAGTTTAATGGTTCTGAAGCAGATCAGTGGCAGTGTTGGGAATAAAGCCCAGGACTCCCAGATGCCAGTCTCTAGCTCTCATACACTCTTCTTTGCTTCCTTTTCATCTGAATGGATTTACCCATCCTTAATATAAAGCAGATCAGATCACCTCCCATGTCTGCATACACAAATTTCCTTTAAACACTAGCTGTCAGTGGGCCTTTTTGTGAAATTACACACAGAGCAAAGAGACAATATTACCATCTGGGATATCATATCAGTACTTCTAGAGTTATTTGGTACAGGATGTATCCAATTATAAATGAGCTCGAAGCCTACAGTCTTAACAAAAGCAGGTGGAACCTTATCAGCAGCAATGAACAGTTCAGGAAAGGAGAGTGAGCAGGATTATTAACCCTCCTGAAATGGATTCTGTCTTCCAAAAGGGAAAATAATAATGTCCGTAACTGAAATAATTAACAGAAAAACAATTTGCAACACTTACTTAATGAAATGAATAAGAATATGCTAATGCAGAGTTAACACTGCACAAAGGCTTCTATTACATTGCATGCTAAGTATGCAATTTCATATACTCGTAACTTTGTTAAATCAAAGCCAAACGTCTTCCAATTTAGGAAAGCACAGACTGCTCAGTGAGACTCCGTGTGTCAGGTTTCAAGCACCAGCCATGTTTTCTGGCTAGAAGACTTTTGGGGTTTGGGTTTGGGTTTGGTTTTTTTTCTTTTTCCTTTCCTCAAAGTGTGCTTTTCATCATTCCGTATCTCACAAGCAGCTGAAGTGATTTTTCTGAGATGATTCAAAACACTCTTCAGCTCTGGGAAAACATTAAATTGTGAAGTAGGTTTTCAAAAGTGTGTAGAAATGGACTGGGCGTGAGAAGTGTCTCCCAGCTGTACCTGCTGAGGGTTCTGGTAGCCCCTCCTGCAGTAATCTTACCATTGTGTGAACTGCATTAATACTTCAAATTGTGCCTGGAAGCAACAGGCACTATACTGCTCCCAGGGCCACACTGTGATTCTAGATATACCTGCTACCAAATGGTGCCTAAATTACTAGGTCTTGATATTGTTACAGTACCATTTCTGTGCCACTACATCTGGCCCAGCTGCTGAGGGCTGGCGGGAAGGAAAAACCCCGCACTTTCCCTGAAAGGGCTTACGTGTGTGCTGAGTCAGGGGGATGAGCTCTAAGACTGTAAGGGGGGCCTCAAAGTGTTGGGTGATCTGTGCTAGCTCTCTGCCTGGGATGTCTCGGAGTAGGAGCTGCAAGCAAGCTGATTCTGCCCAGTTCTGCTGGCGTGTGGTTGTGTCTCACGGAGCCAGCTCTGTCACAGCAGAGTGGTAAATTAAATTTGGTAGGTGGCTTGAGGGATGTCCTGTAACGTGTTTCTGCAATTCCCAAAATGGTGAAAAATTTGGGGTAGGAGTGAATCAGAAAGGTGCTACTGATCTAATGTGTGAGAAGAGCATGAACAGGTGCTGCTTCTCTCTCAGGATGAAGTCCTCTCTGCTCCAAAAGCTGACAAAAGGAAAATATATTGAAAGGTGAACATTTTAAAGCTGCCTTTTCTGGATTTCCTCCCCTGCCAGCACAGGTACAATTTTGAAGCTGCTGGCAGTGGATGGTGTGTCTGCGTTTTTTGATATCAATCTCTAAACATTACCTAGTGACACCTAAAATGCCCTAATAACCTTCATTGGGTAGTATGCATTTTTTGGGACCTGTTTGCATTGTAATGAGAACCCTTTGGGGTTTAGATTTGCTTTCTCAGTGGTGAGGAGATGCCATTCCACACAGAAGCATTTCCAAACAAATAAGACCCGTGTTGCAGAAGCGAGCCCTATTCTGTGTTAATGCCATTTTAAGTTGGACATACCTCCTTATGTTCACAGTGAAGGCAGTAGTCTGGTGTTGTCAAGTATACGTGATAGCAACAACATTTTCCTGGAAAATGCTATTACATACAGCCTGGGAAGACATGTTCTGGACACATCAATATCTGCTCTGGGAGATGGTTCAGGCCTTTTAAACTGATTCCTGATACTGCAGATGTCTCTGCTGAGAGTCCCAGTGATGTCCCCTACATCTGCTACTCTTATGCCTGCAGTCAGCTGCTGAACAACTAGTTCTAGGATTGGGATGTGGGATAGGGGGATTTGCTGAGGAAGGGTGGATTGGACTGAAGAGCGTGTGTGTGGAGGGCTGGGCGCTTTCTAGGATCAACATGAACTACTGCTCTTCCTTCTCTTCCTCCTCTGCTGTTCGTGACACCCAGGCTGACTGTGGGAGAAAAATCACAAGAGTGCAGGAAGAGGAGTGTATGGTTCTTGTGCTTTCTTTGCTGAGCTCTGTGCTTACTTTTTAATCCTTCTGAGAAGGTTGGGAGAGAAATTCCTGCTCAAGTCCCAGGCACAGGGATTTAAGGAGAAGAGTGTGGCAACAGGAGGGAGGAGAACACGTGAGACTCAGTTTTAGCAGCTCATTTGAGTCAACGTGACCCAAAACAGAAGGCTCTGGCTCTAACACAGAATGACTTATTCCCACGCTGCCAAAATGCACACTTTTGCGTATGCTGTCTACTGCTTCATGGCTCTTTTAAGGCTGAAATGATAGAGAATTCTCTCCCACAGTATATGATTGCTGGGGTTGCAGGCTGTTTGGTAGGTCTAACACACCATAAGCGCAGGTGCTTAGGTAAATATTGCCGCTTCCTTGTCTGAATCAATACCCGTGCTGATCACTTTGTAAATTGATGTGCTTTGATGAGGGAAGAGGGTGCAGTTTGCTATTTCACAGTCATTCTGGAATATCTTTTTCTTCAGATTGTTTTGCTTTTATGGGACTCTGGCCTGTATTCTGCAAATAACCCTGAAATTTTAAATAGTTAAATATAGTTGGTCAAATTTTTCCTTTGGAGATACCCATGTAGTTCCCATGGCATTGCTGAGAACCCAGATCGCATTTCTGAGGACAAACTTAAGCCCAGCAGAGCCATTTCACTCCAGGCATAACACTGTTCAAAGTCAATGGAAGCATGATGATTTGAGCACACTGTGGTTATATTTTTACAAGTATTTTTCTATATTTCTTTATTTTCAGGCCAGAATCCAGCAATATGAATGCCAGGCAGAAAAATTGCTGTTTTCTTCTTAACCCTTTGTTTTCAGTGAGCTGTGAATGCGTTTGGGGAGTATAGTGTGGTGATGGTAGGATGTCATGGTGGCAAGGTGGGGTTGTGTTCAGGATGCTGAAACTGTAGAGAGTGGATAAGCTGGGGTTTTTTTCTAGATGTTAAGGTTGCTTTGATTGGCTCCCCCTGAAGCTGGCTTGTAATGTTGGCTTCCACAATGGCAAAATGAAGCTGGAGTGGAGCACCTTGGAAAAATCTCATTGCTCCCCCCAGAAGTTCATTTCTGAACAGTTAAAATAATTTCCCTCCTACACTGGCTGTCTGAGGTCAGGTCAAAGTGCTGGTAGCTCCATTAGCTTGGCTTAATGTGCCAACCACCTTGCTTTTGCAAGGTTTAATACATGATTGGCAAGAAGGACTTGACAGAGGTTAAAAATGTGTCATCAAGGGGTGGTACAGGCCTGGTGCTTGTTTCTGTCCCAGTTGGCTTGGCAGGTACCCAGGCTGGCTCAAGCTGTCTGTGGCAACAGCCTCCACCATGCCAATTCAGTCTGTGTCCTCAAGTCTCCCCTGTTTGGTCTCTCTTGCTGTGTATACTCAGAGCTTTTTGTATAGTTCTGTGCTGAGATGCTGTGGGACCTTTCTGTGGCCAGTTGTAGGACAATGTGTCTCATATGGGAAACTGAAACTACTTTGGAAGGCTACCAAGATGGGAACGATTTGGACTGCTGAGAGGAAGCAGTATATGGTATCTAATCTTTATTCATACCCACAGCAAAAATTTGTCCAGACTTGGTCTGAGAGCTGCTCATGTAGATGATGGGACATTTTGTGCTAAATCCTGGGTCAGAACGAGTCCAGTGTGCACTGTGTGCGTGGTTTAGTTGCACAGCTCTCTTGACTCTGCTTAGATAGGTTTGGTCCTATCTTGGGAACTGATGTAGCACCTAGGTGGTTCTGTTGTGGGAGCAGTTTTAAGACAAGCAAGTCCAAGGTAGTTGGTGCAGTTGGGCATGTACAAAGTGCCTGAGCATGTGCAGCAAGTTCTGTTCTTGGACTTTACAAAAATACTCTTGGCAAACTCAGCTGTCTCCCCAGCAACTGGCAAGGTGACAGGAAAATTGGGCAGGCAGATTTCCAACTGAATTAGTGGCAACCCTGATTTAAGATGAATATTCCCTGTCAGGTTTATTTAGATGCTAGAAATATCTACTTCCTCGTCTCTCCTCACCCTCTTCTCATTGTTTTGCTGTCTGCTTCTTCTCATCCTATTTTCTATTGATTTAAGGCAACTGTTGGCTAGGGTGAGTGTAACCTGCAGTTACAAGACACATGTGAAAGCACCTTGCTCAGCATTTTGCACTCAGACCGGTTCTCATAGGAAAGGCTCATGCCTTGGGGATGTCCTTGCTTTCCTGTCCCATGGTATTCTTGAGTTGGTCTTCCTCTGGGTGGCTGAAGATATATCTACCCCTCAGTGTGCAGTCTGGGGAGGGACATACTTTGCTCTCTCCAGGTGACTTGCAGGGCAGTGAGTGCCTGGGTACAGCTGCCCTTGGGAGTCAGGGCAGTGTGCCACTGTGCTGTAGAGAGATGCTCTGGGTGCAAAGATCTGGGTTGCTTGCACCCTGGTACTACTGCTTTGACAAGTTACTTAAGTGTGGGCATTTAAAGCCTAGGATAATTGTATGTGGAGAGAGAGAAATTAAGCCAATTTTGCTGGAGAGAGAAGTGGCTGCAAAGCTCTCTTGGGTCCTTTAGATCCTCTTCTTATCCAGGCTGTGCTCTGGAAGAGCTCTTAAGCTAGAGAGACCTTAGGTGCAGGCCATGTCCCCAAACCAGGCTTCCCTTCTGCCTCTGGGCTGTAGCCACCAGGTGCCCAGGCAGGGAGAGGCAGCCCTGGGGGTAGCCCCAGCTGCTGGGCGCTGTGAGAGAGGAGTGGTGGTGCCTCCTGAGCAGCTCTGTGTCCTGGCTCAGTGCAGCCCTTTGCTGCTTCCCCTGCACAGTGCCTGTGTGGACAGAACTCCTGGGGTTCCAAAAATACCCCTGGGTGCTGGCGTGGGCTCTGTGTGGCCTGCAGGGCTTCTAGGGAGAACTCACATGTGTCCTGCCATGTCTAGTCCCTGCTGTCCTTAATCCATTGTGGGGGTCACTCTTGACTTTTCCTTCATATTGCTACAGTACCCTAGGGAGGGGCTGCCCCCTTTGCCTTTTGGCAGCTGGAGAAATACAAGATGACTGTGAACTCAGCATTTGACATTGCAGCTTCTTCTCTGGAGAGCTCAGGAGGGCTGTTGGTTTGTGGCAGGTCTTTTTGATGGACATTTGCTTGGGAGATCATTAAGGGATGGGCATATTTGGGTCCTGGTGAGGAAAAATCATTAAGCTGAAGTTTTCGTAGTTCAGCTTTTGAAGGTGCAGCTTTATAGTAGCCAAACCTTGCTCTTCATGGCCCCAGAGGTGTGTAGGTCTCGCTGCTTATCCAGGGTGCACAAGACAGGGGTCTAATGGCCTGTGCTAATAATAGAGCTGATTCAGCAGGAGGATGCACTGAGACTGTCTTCCTCCAAAATCTTCAAGTTTTTGATTTGTACACCTTGAGAAGTTTCCTGAGTGAGGTGGATTGCTGCAAAATGAGTTTCAGACTTCTGACAATGGACCTGCTAATATAATTCAAAATTAGTCCCTGGGCTCAAGCGTACATGAGGAGCAGGGGCCGAACCCTACTTCTGTAAGCTCTTATGGAGGGAGGCAGTGTCCTCTTGAAGCCATAAAGTTGCTGTGCTTGTCCCATGCAATTTCCTTACTGTTCAGCCTAAAGGCCTTCAGGAAAACACCAGACACACTCCACTGACCTCCTTGCAGTACATCCCAGAGCTCGACAATCTGATATTAATTACAGTGAGGCTCTATATTAAAGCAGAGATTTGCCAAGTTACCATAGGGCTTTCAATGCTTGGTTCACATTAATTTAAAGGGGAACTAGATATTCCCTCAAGCAGGTTTGGAAATCTCATAAAAACAGAAAGACAGGAGTGTTGATGAATACCCTATTCAGGCAGGGAGCTATCTAGTGGGCACCTGCCTTAACTGCAGAGGGCTGTCCATATTGCTTTTTGTAGGCTCTGGCCCTTGTTTTCTCTTTTGTGCTGTCCACATTTGGACATAGCTCTGTTGCCTTTAGCTCTATTAATTTATAGAAACCCTAAAAAGCTGTGACAACTCCGTATGCAGAGCCCAATCCTCTCTCGCTTGCCTTGTTCGTGCTGCTGTCTTACACTGTTGTCTTGCACTTAGATCTCCAGTGAAGCTTCTTGGCTTTTGTAGCTTTGAACTCTATGACTAAGCAGGGATGTGAGTTTATAGGGCTTCTACTGGAATAGACACATGTCCTGGGATGCTTCTGGAAGGTAAATCCTTTTTCCAGACTGAACCCAAAATGCACTCCAAGCATGTGCATTGGCAGATGAAGTGATGGGGTTTTGGGACATGGGGAAGTTGGCTTTGTTTTGAATGCTCCAGGAAAAAAAAAAAAAAGTGAATTTATTTATTTATTTCCCCCCCAGTTTAGTGAAGTAAGGTGGGTGAAACAAGAAAATCTCCTCCAAAGTACCCTGGAAGTTGCTAGGAATAAACCTCAACTATCTGCCACAAGACATGGTCATTGTAACAGAGCTTCTGCTCAGTGTCCTTGTAGGATCTGGGTCACCTCTCTAAATGTCCTGCAGCAAAATCTCTTCCAGGGATTCTCAGAAGAAGTGATGTTGCCTCTGTGGTCTCAAGATACCTCCTCCCACTCTGCTGCCTGCTGAATGTTGTTACTGCCACTGAAGCCAGAAATAGGGTCAGTGGGACACGGACATGTTATGTGTGGTATGGGCTCCAGGCAGCTGCCTGTCCAGTCTGCACCAAAGAGGAAAGCTGCTTTCAAGTCATAGCAGGGCTGGCTAGTGACCTCAGTGGGGCTTGGAGGAAGGGACTGGCATGAGGGGCGCTGTTTTGCACAAGTGGGAAGGATTTCCTCCTGCCTGTCTCCAGTGACGATGATTTGTCCTCTGACCTCTTTCTCTTAGTTTCTCTTTTCTTCCCTTCTGTCATCTTCCTTTCCTCCTTCAGCATCTGCCATCTCTCACAGCTTCCTCATCTTCTTCAGCTTGATACTCTTTGACAGCAGCTCTGGAAGGAAGAAACAACCTCAAGCAGCCTTGTTCCTTTCAGAAAAAGACTTCTTCATGAAAAGAGGCATCAGAGTTGGCCCTTAGAACACAGCATTTGTTTGTCAGGGCAGAGAAGCCTCTGCTCCCAGGCTTGTCTGCATTTATATAAGAGCTGGACATTGCTGTTTTCTGACACTCCTTTGAGAACTTAAACTTGGAGTAATTCTGTATCTCAAGTTAGACATAGACAAAAAACTATAAAGCATAGTCTCACTTGTGTGTTTGCTGACGACATGAAACTGTGAGGATTGGCAGAGATACCTGAAGGCTGTGCAGCCATCCAGTAAGACTTGGACAGACTGGAGAACTGGGCAGAGCTGAACCCAGTGAGGTTCAACAAGGATAAGTGCAGAGTCCTGCATCTGGGGAGGAACAATCAAGTACACCAGTACAGACTGGGAGGTGATCTGCCGGAGAGCAGCCCTGTGGAGAAGGACCTGGGAGTCCTGGTAGACAACAAGTTCTCCATGGGACAGCAACGTGCCCTTGTGGCCAGGAAGGCCAATGGTATCCTGGGG
>JANHGN010007632.1:75540-87265 GCA_024605025.1 Megaceryle maxima | reverse complement strand
GAATGGATATAAGCTGGAGCACAGGAGGTTCCACCTTAACATGAGGAGGAACTTCTTTACTGTAAGGGTCACAGAGCCCTGGAACGGGCTCCCCAGAGAGGCTGTGGAGTCTCCTCTGGAGATTTTAAAAACCCACCTGGCTGCGTTCCTGTGTGACCTGTGCTGGATTCTATGATCCTGCTCTGGCAGGGGGGCTGGACTCGAAGATCTCCAAGGTCTCTTCCAACCCCTGACATCCTGTGATCGTGGACCTAGGGCCCAGTTTTGCTGTGTTGATGTTGTTACTGGCTTGGTAACTCTGTGCCTTGTAGTCTGCACGTGAGCAGGCAAGAGTGTTCTGGAAGGCAGTGACCATTGCCTGTGCTCCCAGGTGCTGGTGGCAATCCTAGGCAGTACTAAATTCCATTTCACTTATATCTACAAAAGCTGATTCAGTCAAATAAAGCTGCTCTGACAGCAGCATTTAATAGCCTTGTATTCTGCAAAACCCTGGGTTCCTGTACTCGGTGACAATGAATATGTGTTTTTAGAAAGCTGAATTTACAGTCTTAGAGATAGATTTACACCCAAACTGTCTACTGCCTACCTGTGTGCACAGGCTATTGTAAAAGACAGAGAAGGGAGAGGGGAGCATTGCACGATCAAACAGACCAACAGGAAAAAAGGCAGCAGCTTTTGTGCCTGTTGGCGTACTGAAGTCAGCATAGGGTGAACTCCTCCATCCTGGGTTAAGGAGGAAGATGGTGAAAGGAGTCCAAGCCAAGGCAGTGGCAGACAGGCATCTCTCTTCCCACAGCGTTTTTGTTTCCTGAGGTGTGTGTGGGGAGATGTGATTCAGGACATGCTGTGTGCTGCAGTGTGTGGAACTATGCCTCATGTGAAGTCCAACAGGCTCTTCATCTTCCTAGTGCTTTGCTCTGTCCTTACAACGTCCTCAACCCCTACCACATTTCTGCCAGCAAGGAAGGTGCAACTGGTCAGTAGTGGGGGTGTTTTCAAGATTGGATGTGAGCCTTGCAGGTGTCCTTAGCCCTTGGAGTCGCTAATGAAGGCTATGGGGCCAGCTGCAGGGTTAACAGCAAGAGTTCTGTTTCTGGTTTCTCCCCTCTGATTTTAAGAAAGTTGTGGCAGGGAGGAATTTTGATTCTCTCTGTCTTGTTTCACGTCTGTCTTCTGTTTTGGCTGGTACAGCCTTGCTCACTTCTGCCATAATAGATTAGGTACTGTCATGGCACACAGGTGCATCCCACCCTAGGGGTGTCTGCATTTTGGTGATTCATACTAGTCCGGAGGAGTGCCTGCTTCTTATTCCATCAATTTGATGGAAAGATAGAGTTGAACTTGTTCATACCATTACTAGAAGGTCTGCGTAGCAGAAAGCTGTATTTGTAATTAGTGTTTGTACATATGGCCTAACAGTTGGCCATCCTCCATTGCTGTATGGGGATTCTCCCTCCTTCTGCATCTTTGATGGCTGGGCCTTTCCTTGTTGTGGCTAACAGCTGGTCGGGGCAGACAGCTGTATGCTTGAGCAGAAGTGGTTGAAGTGTGCTGTGTGGCAAAGAAGGCACTGCAGCGTCCCTCTTGTTGCTTAATATCTAAATGGAACTTCCAAGCAACACCTCAGGTAGAATGTTGGAGACAGGTTTTAGCTAGCCCAGCTAAAGCAAAGGATTTGTTCTGGTGTCCTTCCCAGGACTATCTCCTGTCCCCTTGGTGGGCATAGCTGGTGTGGTGAAGACACATGTGCTTCTCTAGGCCATAATGCTCTCTCAGGGCCAGGGTTTCCTGGCCTGTTTCAGCAGCAAATTTAGTGATAGGTAACTCATCCTTGTTGTAATATCATGGAAAAGTGATTGATTTCCAGATCATATTCCTAAGGGCTTCATCAGCTTCTTGCTTTCCTCCTGCTGGATCACTTGCCCTGAATTGAGATGCACCGCTTGGCTCCTCTGATTCCTCCTGCAGGTCTACACTGTCTCCTCCTACTGCCTCTGCTCTCCCTTCTGCTCTACTTTTTTCTTTTGCTCATGGTTGTTTGTGTTCAGGGTGCTCCTGCTGTGCCAGGCTGCTGAGTTATCCCTGCACAAGTTTCTTACAGCTCTAATATGTGCTTATGTGGCAGCACATCCACAAATTGTGCAGATGTGTGGGTGAGAACTAAGGGGATTGAGCAACCACTGGCATCACAGAGCTCATCAAGGGAAGGCAGGGCTCATTTGCAGAGACCTCACAGCCTAGCAAAAGGACAGAGCTCCCTGAGTCCTGGAGAGCAGCCTGTCAGCTGGGAAAAGAGAGGGTGGCATGAGGTTGGAAAGTGTATCTCTATCCAACCACTCCTTTGTCTGCTACAGAATCACCTTCACCCCTTATACCAGACCAAGGGAAGCACTTTCTGTGGACCCCCTAAAAGTATTTAGGTTGTGTGTTATGCCCTGGTCTGCTGAGATTTCAGGGGTGCTCAGCAAAGTGGAGGCAGATGTGGGGTTGAAGCAACTAGATGAGAGGTGGGAAATGCTGTATCTGGGAGAGTGATGGAGGGGAGGAAGTCCTCGTGTGGAGTTCTGGGACAGATCCTCCATGGGAATAGCCTTGGGTAAAACAAAATCATCAAGCACAGCCCAACTTTCTCTAGGGGCGAGTGGCAGTTTTGCAACAAGTCTGCAAGAAGCTTCATCTGCAGATCTTGGAAGTGCTGCCATTCTCAGCCAGTCCCTTCGTGTTTGTTTTCCCATCTCCCCTTCCTCTCTGTTTTGAGTGAGTGCTTTGTGACAGTACTCTTATCTTCCTGGGTGTTTTGAAAGCCTTACTTGGTGCTGAGTAAATTACTGCTATTGTTCTTATTATTGCATTAACTAGCTCAGGGCCCCTTTGTGTGCACAAGACCAGATCATGATAGCAATTTGCTTATAGTGCAGTGGCATAACAATCCAGGGCTCTCAGCAAAGTGTGCTGTGCTGGAGGCTATGGGCAAGCAGGAGGGCTATGGACTTTGGCTGGAAGGGAAAGGGCTGGCTACAGCATGTCCTCTTGTCCCCCTTCAGCTGCTCTACGGGAACTGCAATAAAACAGTTTTGGCATGCAATAGAATAGTCTGCCTCAACCACTGGAGAGCTGGGCAGTCCTCCTTGAAGGACTCCTAGTTAGATGTGGCAGGTTTTCCACCTTCATTGCACATAGCAGTGGTGAACTAGACCAACGCAAAGCCAGTAGTGACCTGAAGTCCTTTGATACTTTTTTCCCTTGATTTCCCCCCTTTCCTCCCTGTCTGGCTCAGCAGACAAGATGTGCTAAGTGATTACATTGTTTGGCTTCAAGGGTTGGTGTGACTTGACCAAGATAACACACTAGTCAGGAGTAAACCCAGGGACTTTTGTTGCCCAGTTGCAAGTTGTAACTGCTCCATCTCGCTCCCCAGGACATTTGGATCCTGTTGGAAGCACAGCAGATGGAGCCAGGCGGCAGGTCCAGCTCCAGCTGGCTGGCAGGGAAAGGGCGAAGCATCAGCACCAATGACCTTGCTGATTTATTCATTAGACAGTGCTTAGAAGAAGGGGAGGATTGATTTGTCTGTCAAATGCAACACCAAACCATGTGGCCTGCACGGGGAGGACTAATTGTGCCGCTGACATGGAGGCCAGTACTGACTCATGCAGTCAAGCACCTTTTTATTATATTTTCTTGCTAGTCAGCTCTTCTTTTCATCTATCCTATTATCTTGGGCAATTTATTGATGCAAAGCCAAATTTAAGTGGTTATTTTGCTTGTGAAAATAAGTAAAAAAAATGTCTGAACTGAATACAGTGAGCTGTTGAATAAGTCTTTGCATTACAGTTATTTGGAATCATTTGAAGCCATCTGGCTGTGCAAGCAGCAGTAGCACCTCTACAATAACAAAATGCCTTCGAGAGGAGCACCTTGTTCAAAGGCACTTTGTGGGCTCTTAAGTGTCCCGAAGCTTTCAGGCTGTAGGTTCTTGGTTCTTGAATCCAAGGGATTCTTAAAAGCATCAAACTGCCTGCCTGCCTTTGAAATCAGTGCCAGAGCTGCTTTTTTGTTTGGTTGTTTTTTGGGTTTTTTTTCTGAACTTACAGAAAGTTTTCTTTTAAAAACTGTGATCACTCTGAGGCTGCTCTTCTTGAAGACAGGCAAGGGCCAGATTTAAAATGGCTGCTTCACATCCAGGTACTGGTGCTGCTAGGGTAGCTGGTGTAGCTCTCCACAGGCAGCACAAGTGGGCTCTGCCTGTTTTGTGAGCTGCTCAGGCATTGGCAAGACTAAATCAGCATGGTGCTTAGTTCATGTGTGCCTAACTGGGTTGCAGCATGGGGCAAACATGAGTTCATGGCCTGTGATACAACATAGCTGTTTCCACTAAGGCTCACCTGAACTGCCAAGCAAGTTGCTCTTCATCCTCATCTTTGCAAGAAAGTTATGGTGTGATTCTTGCTAAAGATGAGTGACCAGAGGTACAATCAATGAGGTCGGCCTTCTTTTTTCAGGCTGTTTCCTGTCTTGCTTGTCAGCTTCACCTGCACTTCAGCAGAAGACTTTTGGCCTGTTCCCCACAGAGCTGAAGAGATTCCTGTTTATGTGGGATACCCTCAGGCACTTCAGCATTCATTCGGTCCTGGATGGCTCCTGCTGGTGATTCCTAGCCCAGGCCTTACTGGCAGTCTTTAAGGGACAGTACAGTCATCTGGAAGATTTCTGACAACTACAATGGGTGCTGAGTTGAGCCTGCACTGAGGGCACAGGAAAGAATTCACTGTCTCTCTTAATTTAGTTCTCAGATTCTCCCCCGCTGCTCTGCTAAATGGACCTCAATCCTGATCTCGAAGCAAGCACTTTGCCAAAATTCACACCCCTACAGGAATCGAATAGCTCCTTCTTTCACTGCCAGCCTCATCTTTTCCTTGCAGTTTCTGTTCCTCCTCCACAATTTTTGAAGGCCATTTATCCTCTAGTTGCAAAGTGTGCCTCTCCCTCCCCTACTTCAGCTCCTTGCTGTCATCGAGCTGTTGAACATGATTCCATCCTGTGTTGCAAAAATAATTACTTTTTAATTACGTGAAGAAAAGGGGGTTGTAAAAGCCCTTCAGTCCTGCTGCAAAGCAAAGGCAAGTCAGCCTGACAGGTTGTTTATGTGTTCATGGTGATCTGTTCCTTTAAGCCACATATTACATCCTCCACCAATGTTTAGTCATGAACAAAAATGCCAGCTGAGAGATTCCTGGGCTGTTTTGAAAGCAAAGAGAGATTCATTTGAACAAGAACTGAATGCCTTCTTCCCAGCTCCTTTCATCCACAGGGAGATAAATTAGGGATACTCTCAGCACGAGGGCAACACAGTTGGAAAGCCAACTGTTCTGCAAAGCAATTTCAGAATATCTTGTGGAGAGGGCATCAGTGAAAGTAGACAACTACCTCCCAAAGGGCAAACCCCTCCCTGGATTGGGGAAGTGTTGTTTGGAGTTTGATTTGGTGCTTTCTGTCTCAGGACAGAAGTTTTAGGACTTTACAGGGAGTAATGAATCAGGGGACTCAGCTTCCTCATTCTTAAGACTTCCTTTCTGCTGTGATGCCCCTGTGAGACAATAATAGCAAGGGCCTGTGAGAGATCTGTTCATGTCTCTTATTCATGCTGCCTCATTTACAGATGGTCACTAAATAGGATGCTTGCTAATGGGTGCCATCTTGTGCCCTTTTCAGCTGTGCCCTGCTTCTTCTCCACCCATAGTTCCCACCCCAAAGCATCTGTAAGAGAGTAACATTATGCATTTGTATAGCATCTAGCAGTTGCGGAGAGGCTTTGGGAGCAGCAGTCCTGCCACAGGACCCTGACCCTCTCATGTGTCCCGGGATGAATGTTCCACTGGGCTGACTTACTGAGTTGCTGTTATTTTTCTCGTACTCCTTAAAAAGAAAAAAAAAAAATCCTACTTCTACCTCTGGCCCTGAGCTATGACCCCTTGGGATGATCTGTAACGTAAGTAATAGACAGGAGTTTAAGGGGCAATTGATAAGCATTTCTTATAGATGAGAAAACCTTGTTACGTGAGCTGTTCACATAATGCAGGGGCAGATACAGCAGCAGATCTGGGTTCTTCAGTTGCTGGGTCATGTGCATTATACTGGATTGCGCTTTCTGTTGTGAGGTCGAGGAGCAAAAGCTCTAGGCCTGGATACTTGTCTAGATTTCTGTGGGCGACTGCTCAGAAGGAAATCCTGCATGGCTATGTGTCCTCCTTGTTCTCTGCACCAAAGCCGTGGAGAAACTACAGGAATACAGCTTTCCTACCAGTGTCTTGGTGAGGCTGCGGTGAGAAAGCCCAGGAATGGGTAAGCCTGAAGAACAGACAAGCCTGGCAAAAAACCAACAAGCTGACTTGAGCTTTTGTCATGAAGGATGGGGGGAAAGGCTAAAAGGAGGTGGGATGGTGAGAGACAGGCAGGAGGAATCTGAAGATTTCTATCCCAGATCTGCACCTACTTTGAAAGTCAAACTCAGATCAGTGCTTTTAACTTGCCTTGCCTCAATTTCCTATTTGTAAGGAAATCACAGTGAGTGATTCTGAGCTACCGTATGAATGCAGCTATGCCTGGGAGGCCAAATATCTTCAGAGTGCTGTCATCCTTAATGTGAAAGAAGGGCAAAGACCTCTTTATTGATACTGCATTGTACCAGTCAGCAAACAGCTGTGTTCAACTTCAGAAGTCTTCCTACCCCAGGAGAAGCCCATGCTTACATCCTTGTCCACCATCCTGAGGACAAGAGGACCCTGGAGGTTAGGCAGTATCTTTCCCCAGCAGAGCTGAGTGCTGGAAGCCCATGTTAGCAGTTCATTTCCATATTCCATCCTGCTGCAGGCCTTACTGCAAGCCTGAGAATCAGTCGGAGCAGTGATGCATTCAGCTGTTGCTCTGGGATTCAAATCCTTTACAAGCCAGTTCATCTCTTGATCTTGCAAAGACAAAAGTAATGAACCTCTTGAAGGAAGGGTGCTCTTTGTTGTGTTGTACTACCACATTGTTGGGACACTAGTTAGAGGAGGCTAGAGTCAAAGCAAAAAAACTTGAATGAATAAATCGGCTTAGAGAGCTTTGTAGTGATTTATTCCGCTCTTTGGTCCTTTGGGCTTGTCTGCAGCTCATAAATGAGCTTATTATTCTATCGTGATTCATAGCTTTGTGGCAGAAGCAGAGGGTATATGTGCCGCCAGGGAAGACAGAGGGGCTGGAGATGGAGTATTTGAAGTGGAGATCAGGAAGAGGTCACACTGGAATGTGGAAGAAGAGAGGCCATCCCTGCAGCCAGCCAGCGAAAGACAAGGCTGATGGATCACTGCGTGCATGACACAGCTGGTGCAGGAGATGACCCTCTGTGATCAAGGCTTAATTTTGTCACTGCTCTTTGGCATTCATTTTAGAGGTTTTGGAGATCTCCTTGTGACAGGAAAATGCTTTATAGATTTTCTATTGATAGGAAGCTTTGCAATGAGTTACATGCAGCCTGTCTTGTGGAAGGCTGCAACCCTTCCACCCATGTCTTGGGACTTCTTTATTCTACTTCCCTTTTCACAACAGTAGTTTCAGCCTTTCTTTACATCAGTGGCAGAGTTTCTTGCTGTTATCTTCTGCCCTAGCATGCACCAAGACACCTCAGAAGTCCCTTGTGTCATATATGACATGGTGTCCTACTTAGAGTGCTGCACAGCTGGTTTATGCATGTTGGGAGCCCCTCTGTCACTGGAGATTAATGCTGCAAACAGAAATCAGAAGGCAGCTTGAGATGGGCCTTCAAGATGTCCCAGCCCATCATCTGTGTGTCTGATCTAATCTGTCAGTCAGTCTCCCTGGCAAGGGAGCAACAGTATGAGCCAGGCTGCTTAGCCAGATGCTGTGGTATGTTTGGTGTTTCAGAGCTGTCAAGGAAAAGAGGAGATGCTCCGGCCTTTAGCGCTTCCCTTTGTTTTTCCAGTGTGAGGCTGAAGTGTGTCTGAAAGGATAGGCACAGCTCTGTGTGCAGGGAACAAGCAGGCGGCCTTTTTTTCTCTGTACCTAGGGCAGAGGAGCCTAATACACACTGCCCATATCTAGTTGCTGTGCTCAGTGATGCCCTTCATTTTCAGAGGCCTCCTCATCAAAGGCATCTCAGCAGAGCCTGACAGCTGCTGGTGCAGCTGTGGGTGTGTTTTCTCTGCCATGACCTTGGGAGGCCTCCTTTGCACATCCTTCTCTTGAGAATTGTGGTGAGACTCTAGTCTTGCTTGCTTTTTGCTTTTGTCAAATGCAGGGATTGCTCTGCTGAGGTTATTTGCCCACAGTGGCACAAGGCAGAGGAGCTTGAGAAAGCAGCCTTTCTTGTAGTGTTCACAGAGATGCTGTCCTGTAATTCCTCAAAAACATTTTTGATGAAAGACTCAGAGTCCAGGAGTGCATTAGTTCATTGTACTGGGTACTGAGGTGCAGATCTTGTTCTCTACATGTGTATGTTGTTGAAGTGTGGATTCATCTTATCCAAGCTGAGGAATGCAAATAACCTGTGAGTGCAGTCGTGTATGTTGGTGATGGTATTGCAGTCAGGCACTGTGCTCAGGAAGAGACAGAAATCAGCCCATCTGAGGCCATGCCCTCCTCTCTTGCTGGTTATAAAATGAGCTTGGGACATCTATTCTCCTGTACTCTCTTGGGTGTTTAAGGTAATAGAGGTACATGGAGGTCTCTGACCCTAGATAGGATCCCTTTCTGAATTGTTTCAAAAGGCAAATCATTCATCATGGCACTGTGGCTCTTTGATGTAGCTCCTGGTGCAGTGGAGTAATGAGCAGACACAGTGGACAGACTCGTTGAGGGTTTGTGCAAGTGGTTCAGAGGCACGAGGGAATCTGAAAGTATTTTCTTTGCCTTAGCCTTCATTAAAGCAATTACACTGTGCGAGATGAAATGTTCAGCCAGCCGAGTTTTCTTTCTTCTTTGGAGGTGAATAGTGGATGCTTGAGGAGGAACATAGGAATGGGGCAGGCATGTAGTGAAACCTTAATACACTCTTTCCATCTCCAGAGGTGTATGGCTTTCCTAGTCAAGTGTAATTTCATTATATTCAGAAGCTCTAGATGGGGATTTCTCCCTTCAATTTGTGCAGTCACTTTCAGTTTAGGAGAACTGATAACATCCAGACCCCCTGAAGCAAGGAGTTCCACTGCTTAAATCATGTTGGTGTCCAAACACAAGATCTGGCTTCATGAGTAAAAGCCAGTGTAATAACTCAAAAGAGCTGGACGTCCCTGGGCAGATATCATTGGTGCTTCTGAAAACTGAATGGATTTAAGTGGAAGTGTGTGTCTCCTCCTAATGCAAGGTACAGGCTGTGTTCAACAGCCTCCGCTGCCTATGTAGTGCTGTAGCAATTCTGGTGTAGAAAAGCCAGATCTTAGTTGTGTGTGTGACCCTTTACTGGGTACTAAGGAGAGTATGACACTCTTTGTGCTCGGAGGGGACTCCGAATGGGAGAACTTTGCAATGGGACAACAGCAAGGGAGAGCACAGAGCGGCAGAGTGATTTGGTGGTGGTGGGAAATTGAAATCAAAGTTCTGCTGATACCACAGAAGCACTCATCAGTCTTCATCAATCCCTTGGAGCCCCAACACTAACAGGAAAGCTGAAAAGAGTTCATTTACATTTTAAAGAGAGGTAGAAGGCATATAGGGTGAGGCAGCTTCTTCATGTGGTGATCCTAGGAGTAGGGGAAAGAGGCAAGAACTGACTGACTCCTTTTCTCCTGTACTTCACTCCCATGTGCATACTGTGAGACTGTGCTTTCAGAAATACTAGGCAGCAAGAGGTCTCAATCAGGGAGACAACTCCAATTCAGGGTGCACTCAGATTGATGTCACTTTGTCAGAGCTGCACCTGCTTATGCCAGCTCTGAGGGTGGCTGAGGGCCAGACAGCACTTGGGTAATCAGATGGGAAATAAGAAGTGACTTTGATTAAAGCTGAGAGACAACATGTGGGGGAACAGTGGGAGGAACCACTCCAAGCCACTGGAAGGGAAATCTACTGGAAAAAAAATGATGGAGTTCTGTTGTTTGAATGGATGAAGTAATAAGAAATGCTCAGAGAAGGCTGTGGGTCTTTGGAAGATGTAATGGTTTGGGACAGCAGCAGGAGAACAGCCAAATTCTCCTGTCATCACATTTCAGACCCACTATAGGCAAGTGGCACAGCAACCTTTGGAAAGACTAACAGAACACTAAAACCCAAAGACTTTTCCTAGCAGCATGCCCCTCTGCTCAGGGGGACATGGAGAATCAATGAGGAAACTGGTCCAGGGATGTGCCAGCCACGTTGTGTCATATGCCAAAGGTCCCCTTAGGCCAGAGGTTCAGGATTTGGCCTTGTGCTGTGTAGTGCTCACTGTGAAAAGCTTACACTGGATTGTTGCTGTGGTTGAGTCTCTGCTTCTCTGGGATCTTGCACGTGTTGGTAGGTGGAGAATTCCCACTTCTCTGGTGTCTAAGCAGCAAGTCAGGCTCTGGGATCATGAAATCTCTGAATATGTGAATTTGTTCCACAAGCCTGCCTTGCCCCGTTTCAGGACGGGGCGGGGGATGTTTGTGCTTGTGTATCAGAAAATGCTGCAGGAGCGTGCTGGCTGGGGCGGCTGCACTCCATGTGCTGCCTGCATGATGTGAAACTGCTGGGATCAGCAGAGCATGGAGAACTGTCACCTAACCTTCCTCTTGTCCTGAGGGTGGGACTTGTTAAAGCCATTAGATTTAGACAGGGGGGTGTGGGGGAGTGTGAAGCCAGGGGGAACAGAAACTGCATTAGAGCTCTGGGTAAACCATTTGAGGCCCTGTATGATTGAGTCACTCTGAAGGGAGGTAGAGTCTGTCACACATGCCCACTGTAATGAGTATGAACAAACCCAGAACAGCTGGCTGTAGCATATGGAGCATCCAGAAGGGAACAAAGCTGAAATAATTCCCTTTCCTTTGCTCTTTGCTTATCCTGGCCCTGATACAGGAGCACACTGGGGAGTGTGCTCATCTTTAGGCCTGTACTTTAGGTGCTGATGAAACTCATTATCACAAAAATCGATGTTACTATTGACTTAATGACTTTTCTGTGCAGGTAAGCACCTGCCTGAGTGCCGTTGGGGTACAGCACCCTTTAATCACAGACTCCATAAGGGCTCACTCCGGGGTGGGAGCTGGGGCTGTAGTTGGGCCTTCATGAAGAAGGCAAGGAAGAAAGGCAGGATGGAGTCATCTTGTCATTCACCGGTAGCTAATGGACTGCTTACTAGGCTATGGTCTTTTTACTTTTCACAGAATCACAGAATGTTAGGGGTTGGAAGGGACCTCGAAAGATCTAGGTGATCCTGCTCTAGCAGGGGGGTTGGACATAGATAGGTCACACAGGAACACGTCCAGGCAGGTTTTGAATGTCTCCAGGGAAGGAGACTCCACAACCTCCCTGGGCAGCCTGTTCCAGTGCTCTGTCACCCTCACCGTGAAAAAGTTTTTCCTTATATTTACCCAAAACCTTCTATGCTCCTGCTTGTACCCATTACCCCTTGTCCTATCACTGGATGTCACTGAGAAGAGCCTGGCTCCATCCTCCTAACATTTGCCCTTTAAATATTTATGGATGTTAATGAGGTCCCCCCTCAGTCTCCTTTCCTCTAGGCTAAAAAGACCCAGCTCTCTCAGCCTCT
>JANHGN010007632.1:57077-75440 GCA_024605025.1 Megaceryle maxima | reverse complement strand
ACATGGGGTGTTCTCACTGCTGGCAGCAGACACTGTCTGGGAAAACAGGCTGCTAACTTCAGAAAGTGCGGTTAGTTGCAAGTACTGAACTGAAAAGTAAAATCACTGCACACAGTTAGTTCTGTTTTCACTCAAACCTTGACAGCAGTAAAGACCGAGGCAAAGCTGGAATTCGGTAACTCCACCTTCTCTCTATCCTTAGTCACCAGGGCACCCACTTCATTCAGCAGTGGACCCATATTTCCTCTAGACTTCCTTTTACCTCCAACATGCTTGAAAAAGCCTTTCTTGTCCTGGACCTCCCTCACCAGGTTTAGTTCTAAGGAGGCTTTAGCTTTTCTTGTTGCATCCCTGCATTCTCTGACAACCTCTTTGTACTCTTCCCAAGTGGTCAGCCCCTCCTTCCATGTTCTATATGCTTTCTTCTTCCACTTAAGTTTATTCATTATTTCGCTGCCCAACCATGCAGGTTTCCTAGCTCTTTTGATTTCTTACTCTTTGGGATGCTCTGATCTTGAGCCTGAAGGAAATGGTGCTTGAATATTAGCTAGCTTGCTTGAGCCCCCTTACCATCTAGAGCCCTGTCCCACAGAACTTTTTCAAGCAGTTCCCTGAAGAGGCCAAAGTTAGCCCTTCTGAAGTCCAGGGTAGTGATCCTGCTTATGGCCCTGTGTCTGCCTCATGTGATTCTGAACTTCACTACCTTCTGGTCACTTCAGCCAAGGCTGCCCCCTACTTTCACATCCTCAACCAGTTCCTCTTTGGCTATTAGTACAAGGTCCAGCAGTACTCCTCTCCTTGTCGGCCTCTCCACCACCTGCATCAAGAAGTTATTGTCAATGCACTGGAGGAACCTACTGGACTGTGCGTGCCTGGCTGTATAGTTTTCCCAGCAAATGTCAGGGTAATGGAAGTCCCCCATGACAACCAGAGCCTGTGATTGTAAGGCTATTTCCAGCTGCCTGTAGAAGGCCTCATCAGCTTCCTCATCCTGATCTGGTGGCCTGTAGTAAGCACCCAAAACAATGTCTTCCATACTAGTCTCCCCCTTAATCCTTACTCACAAGCTTTCATCTCCCTCTTCATTGCCCCCTAGGGAGAACTCAATACATTCCAGTTGCTCTCTCACATAAAGAGCAACTCCACCACCTTTTTCTTAGAGTTGCTTAGATTTTTTAAATCAAATATTTCCCTTCCTCTGCACATTTCACATGCACAAGTAGCTGCTCTGGGAAACTCAGACGTGGCAGGTTTGCTCAAGTCTTCAGAGAGAAATTGGTAGAGCTTTTCTGCTCTTCCACTTTTTTTCCATCTCCATTAGGAGATGCAGGGATGGAAGGGCACAAGCAGTGCCCCATAGCCAGACAGTATTTCTGCAGCAGAGCAGTGACAGAAGGAATGAGTTGTGTCCTAAGCAACATATATGCATGCATGTAAGAAAAATGTGAACGTGGAGTAAGTGATCTTATGCATCATTTCTGGCTTTAATGCTCAAGAGAGGGTAGTTATCAGTTGCTCTTGCACAGGGATGTAGTAGTGGAATTTGGGAGTCTGTCAGAAACCAGTAAGAGGACCAGAGGAATTGACAGGAAAGCTGCTTACTCCTTGTTAAAATCCTTCTGTTTTTCACTTATGTGTGCACATAAGGGTGCGTGTGTATGGGGTTTCCACTTGCCTCAGTGTTTTTGGGTGGGCTGTAAAGCAAATTTCTGAAGCAATCTGCACCTCCTGCTATGCAAAAGCTGGCCTGAACATTTGTTAGGTTAGTAAAATGCATCTTTGTAAGTGACTGCCTCATTTTAGATAAAAATCTAGTTGTGATTTTTAGGGCTTTTTCTATTTATTGCTTCATCTGATATCCTAAAACTATTAGTTTTCAACCCATCCACAAAATCTTTTAGAGAAACAGGATTGACAAGATCTGAATGTCTAATTGAAGGAGGAAAAAAAAAAAGTAATTATGAAAAAACCTAAACCAAAACAAAACAGGAAAAAAACCCACCCAAACCAACAACAAAAAAACCACACCAAGCAGGAATGAAAACAATCAAATCAAATTAAAAAATCAACAAAACACAGCCCAAAGGTTTTGGTCTCTACTTTGTATGTCATAAGAAGGCGGTGTAAAACTACAGTGTTGTTCTTTGTGTTTTTTTTCCTGTCTACCTCCCTTTTAAACAGAGCACACCTAATCACTCAGGCCCCAGTGGATGGACTGGGATTATATCCTGTAAGCAGGCTGTGATCTGGAGAAGCAGCCCGTAGAGAGTCAGAGTAGCTGTATCGTGTGGTCATTTGTAGCTAGTAAGTGCTGCTGTTTGGGGTCCCATGGCCTCTAGCACCCTTTGTGCTGTTGTTGAGCAAAGGCTAAAAGGTACAAGGGAAAACAGAGAGCCTGGAACAGGAAAGAATTTTTCAGCAAACCCCAGCATCGACATTACAACCTCTTTCCCAGCTCACAGGCAGAAGTAAATCCCTGCTATTACCTGCTATTCTCAAAGGTGCATTTCATCCCTATTCAAACAGTCGTTCTACACCAGGTTTTTTTAATACAGTCTCCAGAAGACTTTAATGTTAACATTAAAAAGGTAATGAAAACAGGCAAACAGACAAATCATGATGCCCAGTGCTCTGTTGCCTCATTGATAAAACATGAGAGCAGCTCCCCCCTCAAGATTTTGACTTTGCAGACTGATAGTCATTTATGGTTTTATTTATGAAAAGGAGAAAAAATGAGTTTCCATCACAGCACCTAAGCATAATAGAAAGGGAAAGCTTTCATGCGTTCTGCATGGGGCTGTGCTGTCAGGCTGTGCAAGTGGCTAATAACATGATTTCTGTTGTTACAGCCCCAAATCTGCCTTCCAGTTTGATCACAGAGCTCAAAAATATGTTTGCGTTTGATAATATCCCTGTTCTGCTCAACCACACCTTTCTGCTTTTGTACATTTTTCCCTTTGCAATGTTTTCAGGAGTGGCATACCCCTGTCTTGGTCAGTGCTGCTTGCATTGTTACTGTTAATAATTATCTGTAGTACAGTAGTTACTAGAGGCCCAACTGTTATAGGCTCAGTGCGTGTAAGAGACAATCTCTGCCTGAGGAGCTTAAGGTCTAAATAGGCAAGGCAGATAGTGGAAGTGTTATCAGTCTTATTTTTACAGAGCTTAAATGACCTGCCGAAGGTCACACAGGGAGTCTGTGGTGGAATCATGACTGGAATACAGATTTTCCGTGTTTTATGTAGGTATCTAACCCAGGTCCCTTGTTAAGGAGGCAGCTGTGAGAGTGCTGCCTGTGTTTGTGTGAGTCTGGGTGCAATTCTGAGTTGTGTACTGGATTTGCATATGTGCTCCTGGTCCAAGCGTGTCTGTGAGGAGCTTCAGGTGCTGTATAAATGCAGAGCTAGCAAATGTCAGCATGCTTACCTGGACTGCACGTCTCTAAGTAGTTCAAGGACGGAGCCTTCAACAAGGTGACAGATGTTGTTAGTGTTCTTATTTAAGCCTTCACTATCTT
Organism: Megaceryle maxima; assembly: GCA_024605025.1. Taxonomy (NCBI): domain Eukaryota; kingdom Metazoa; phylum Chordata; class Aves; order Coraciiformes; family Cerylidae; genus Megaceryle; species Megaceryle maxima. The sequence goes on along the minus strand of JANHGN010007632.1, from coordinate 71,923 downwards.
TGACTACATAAAAAAAAAAAAAGTGCATTTCTTGTGAAATATAAAGGATGGTGATTGGTCTGGTTTTGGGCTGATGAAGAACACAGTCTTGGGGCTGGTTTGCATAGTTATATGGCCCTTAATGTTCCAAAGCAGGTGAGCTAGGAGTCTCAAACTTTGCAAGAAAGCCAAGTTTTTTTAAGGTTGTTACAACATTTTGAAGTGTTTGACAAAATACGTGCTTTTAAAACAAGGCTGTCAGGTGCACAGGTTCACGTGTGGTTGGAACCACATGAGTGCTGAAAGTAGTGTCCACCTAGAAAAGTAACTGTCCTACAAAGCTTCCTTCTGCCAGAATGATCTGTGAAGGACTGGAGAAAATGGTGATCCTTTCTCTAATTCCCTTTTGTCAGGACAGGGAAGTTCTCTGGACTGTGGCTTTCCTGTACCTAAGGGTGTGGAAATGGCTTCTCTTGAGCTGAAAGCCTGCGCTGTGTGGAGATCCCCTGTCTCTATGTGGCTGAAGGAACACTGAACAAGAGCTTTGACTATCATTTCTTGGGAACTAGATACACGTGGGACTCTAATAGCAGAGAATTAGCACAGCCACCTCTCTTAGCTAATTGTTTTAAATGACATTTTAAAGAACTACTATTTTCCTTAACATTTCTAGCATGCTTTTCTATTGCTCACAAGTACAAAATTCAATTTTCTTAAGTGTCAGTTTTTATCTAAAATATAATACTTATTAGCAATTTCAATGCATTTCAATGCATCTCTGTTTTTAAAATTATTTCACAAAACTCTTTACATGCATAATTGATATTGACTTTCATTTGAAACTCGGTCTTAACAGAGTCAATATTTCTGCAATCTGTCTTGGCTTGTTTCTCAAGGAGAATGTTATTTCTGTTGCTGCAAAGGGAAGGAAGGGACGTGATGTATGCTGCGAGAGTTAGGAGGCTCAAGAGCCAGAGTTTAAAGAACTTTGGCCAAATGTGACTATAGGATTTCTGAAGCTTGTGCTCATGTTTTCAACTCTCTCAGTATGTGCTGTAGTCAGGGTGCAACTCCACAAAGCTTTTTGAAAAATTTCAGCCTTTGAGTAATACTTGTGGTTTCCTGAGAAGTCAACAGGTTTCCTCAGTGGCTGAATTGGATTAAGGCAGTTTAGTTAATTGAAATGTGAAGGCAGACATTTGAGAGCTAATGTGTATTGCTGAGTGCAATTTCTTTCCATTTTTTTTTTCGGGATACAATGTGTTCTTCTATTAAAGTTGTATTTATGGCCTTCCCTTCAACTCCTTTTTGTAGCTTACCTTTCAATTAATGTATTTTACCATTGTTTTAATTTTAAAACTCTATCATTAAAAAGCTTTTAGCACACTGTGAAAGGACCATGAGTGGCATGGAACACTGAAAGTGCCTCTCTGTCTTTGGTAGCCTGAAAGAACTTAAATTGCTACTGAACAATCCAGTTCTCCTCTCCTGCACCAGAGTTACTTCCAGTAGCTTAAGAACATTTAAAAAAATCTTTTCAAATGTAATGTATAGAAATGCCCTGTAGGAACACTGGATCACTTTGGGAGGTGAGTCAAAAGGATTTAAAACTTTGCGATGCAGCCTCCTTGATCAAAGGATGATTAATCTGTAGTATACTTGTTATATGATATATTCTTCTATTCCATTAGCCTTGGGAAATACAACTCCATATACAAATGATCATGAACATTACCAATTACAAGTGGAGACACTTTGCCAATAGTGAAATAATTTCATTATAGTAAATCTTTAACTTTTAAAATATTCCAAATGAAATTTCAGCGCTACTTTCAAAGTAATCAAGAAGACAATGGGTTCCTTCCTTTTTGGCTTTCTGGTTATAAATGATTATTGGAAATACTTTTATATTTCCAAAGGTTGTAGCATCAGAGACAGCAAATAAAATTGTCCTTCTCTAGGATATCTTTATTTCCTGTACTGAAAAAAGTTAATATATTTTTGTCAATAAACAAAGATTCTGCCTTATGAAGATGCAGCATTTTAGCCACGGGTTAATCTTGTAGAAACAACATTATTTAATTTGCTGCTGCATTCAAGAGATCTGTGCAAACAACTAAATAGTGTTGTTGTGGGCCTTTGTGGTTTCACAGAAGCCACTTTGTTACTCTCTCTGTTTTCAACCAATAACCCTTAGGATCGTAGAATGGTAGGAGTTGGAAGGGACCTCTAGAGTCCAACCTCCCTGCCAAAGCAGGATCACCCGGGGCATGTCACACAGGAACGCATCCAGACAGGTTTTGAAAGTCTCTAGAGGAGACTCCACAACCTCTCTGGGCAGCCTGTTCCAGTGCTCTGACATCCTCACAGTAAAGAACCCTTTCAGTAATGTTCTTTGATGCTATTCTGTAGTAGCAACCTTTATGATGTTTTGTTTGTGTGCTGTCTTGCATCTGACAGTCCACCATCAGCAACTGAGAAATGTCTTCTGCAAAACCCTGTTGTGAGTCTTCTGACAATTATATCTACCTTCAGTGATTCATGCAAAATCATTTCTTCACTCATCTTGGAAAATACTAAATCTTCAGGAGATATATCTTGAATTATTGCCATAGTGCTGCCGTTGCTATTGAGGGATTCACCTCACCAAGAAAAAAATAAGCAAGTGATTCTTAGACTCCTTGACTCTTTTTTTGTTGTTGTTGTTGTTACAGATCTCTCTCTTCTCCCCATCCTCTCCCCCACTTTTTGGTTGTGTTTGATTTTGTTTTCTTCTGTGTCATTCTGTTTCATGGGCCAGCAACCCTCCAGATACTGGGATTTAGGCCACGATAAATATAGGGGGAGAAATAATCTTTAGAGATCAACAGGCTCAGAAAATACGATAATCTGGGTGATTTTTTTTTTTTTTCCTTCAAAAATATAGTTGTAGTCTGCCCCTTTGCCTTTTGGATCCTAGTGCCAGTTGAGACTACTTCTGTATGAAATTGCAAAGACATTTAGGATCCATTGGTCTTGAAGATGCTATACAAATATGAACTACTGCTGTTTGAGATCACTTACCCGACACTCGATCTCCGATAACAAGATAGTCTGGGGAAATGAAGCAGCCTTTGCCAGACAGCCTGAGTCACTCTGGACTGTCTCTGGCGAGGTGAGCATTTGAAGTACCTTTCTCAGCCAGTTCCAGTCCTTCGACTCATTGATATTCTCTGTTCTCAAACTCTAGCCTTGCTGCATGATTGGAGGGAGAACTTGTCCTTGCTTTTGAGGAAATCTCTTTTATCCCCAAAAACTCGTGTCCATTTCTTGTCCTGGGCTGTAAGGAGCTCATTATTTCAGCTGTGGTGCTGGCAGCTCTCTTCCTGCATCTGGGAACAGGCACACATCCTGGCACAGGCGAGCCCCAACATTCAAAGCTTCCCTCCATGTGTAGGCAGCTGAGACCAGGCAAATATTGTCACAGTGCTCTGGAGCAGCCTCCACTTTGAGAGCACTACCAGGAAGTTCTGCTACCATATTTCAGGCCCCTATTTTGCACATGGTAGCATTAAATCTTAGCAATAAGATGAATACTCACTGTGGTGGTTGTTTGCTTTTCATATTACCTTAGTAAACTCCTGCAGAATTGTTTTTTCTTGCCTTTCTTTCCCTTTACTGGGTTACAAAGCCAAGATCAGAGCTCTGGAGTGTAATAGCAAGCAAAGACACCTTCAGGGTTCCCATTTCTGGTCTGCAGTCTGGTGCAGGATTTGCACCACAATTAAAAAAGTTTTGGGGTTTTTTTTCCTCAATGGAAATATGTAGTTAATTTTTGTTAGAAGTTTAGATTTGTTCAAGTTGAACCCTTGACTGAAACAAGATTTAATCAGCAGTTAGACTACTTAGTGAAGTTTTTTGCAGTTTTTTCTTTGATTTGATCATCCTATTTCTCTAGTGATGAATGGAAAAAGGATGATTTCAAAAAGAAGGGATGCTGGGCTACTCTTTGCATTGGGATTAGCTGGAGGGAGTGAAAATGTGCCCCATGGTGTCTCTGCATTTCTACTATATTGGAAAAATGGATCAAAGTGTTTTGTAATCCAGGCAAAACATCTATATGTCCAAATGTGTCATTATTTTTCAAAAAATAACAAAGTAAAGGGAAATGTAGGCTGAGAGCTTAGACTTTGGAAATCTCCCAAGGGAAATAGTTCAAAACCTGTTTTGGAGGGTCTAGAGTGAACAATGTATACTGCTAAAATTCAGAATTTGTTATCATCAAGTCACTTAGAGGTTAAACGATATTCTGAGAAAAAAGCAGTCACTCAAACATGCCTGAATAAGAAATATTGTCTGGGTATATACCAGTACTTCAGCTCTCCATGTTGAAAGTTGGACGCCTGAAGGGTTTTGTTCGTTTGTTTTGTGGAGGTGCTGGAAACCTCCAGCTTCCACTGAATTCCGTGGACCTTGAATGAGATTTCTGGTGAGCTGACAAAAGAGGATGAGGATAGTGGAAACGTTTTCCATCTCAGCCTTGCCTAAAGCACTGGTTCTGGTTCATGTAGGTGTCAGTCAGGTTTGTGTCTTATTGGCAGTGTTTGAAATGGACACCCAGTTCCAGAGCAGCTGCTGCAAGTCAGAAGTTGGGAAGAGAAGTGGCCAAAGCCACTTTTTGCCTGGCTGTGGTCCCCCATCTTCACAAGTATTAAAAGTTAACGAAACTTATCTTACTTCAGAAGGATGATAAACAGCCAAGACCTTCCCTGAACTGCAATTGCTGATTGCAATGGAAAACAGACATGCAAACCCCTTCCAGAGCAAGGGGCTGACAATGAGCGCCCACTGGAATGTTAAGAGGAACAATTTTCTTGCTGATGAAATGCTGCTTTGCTCAAGGGACCATATTATTGCTGTTATTTATTATTTATGCACTGCTGAAGGTGTGCACGGGGCTTTATAGTGCCATAAAAAACAATGATGGGTGTCCGGTCCCTTGGGGTGTTGCGCCACTGCTGAAGTATGGTGAAGGGGCAAGATGAAGGGGCTTGATTCTCCCTCTGCAATGATGCAGAGGTTTGTTACTGTTACAGCGTGTCCTCTTCAGACCGCTTGGCTGGCAGTGTTAGAGTAGCTTTGTCACCATTTTGCACAATTGTCTGTGATGGTGTTTGCAAGGGCATGTACCCTGTTTGATATGCATCCGGAGTCTGGCGGCAGTGGGAATGGGTGAGCAATAAAAGTGCTGCTGTCACAGCCCCAGGTTTTTGGGGTTTTTTTTTTTATTTTATTTTTACAGATTCTCAGCCATCTGCTGCCTCACCAGCTGCTCACAGTGCAGCACAGAACTTCTCTCCATTCAGGAGCTCAGCCTCTCAAGGAGGGCAGGGGCAGAGGGCTTGGAGGTGCACTGTCTGCAGGACGTACACCCAGACCTCGTGCCAAACTCCAGAGAGATGGGGAGTAAACACAGGGAAAAGGTAGAAGAACTGAAGTTCAAACGCATGGCCACATGAATTCTTGTTAACCCCTTACAAAATACTGGCCATAGAGATGGGCTGGCTTGGAGAGCAGTGGGAGGGGGCTGTGAGACAGGAGATGATCCAGCCCCAGATTTGACATCTCCTTTATCCGTCATTAGGTTGACAGAAGTGAGGAAAAGGCATTCCCACAAGGGCACAGAGCATTCTTCGAGCTCTCTCGCTGTTGTGCCGCAGCCAGCCCTTTGCCACAAGGTCGGTTTTGCTGTGGAAAAGAGAGTCGAGCATGGTGGCAATGTAGCTGGAGGCAGCAGGCAGAAAGCAAGTCGTGCCAGAGGGAAGCTCAGCAGCTATGAGCATGTGTCAGGGAACAGACAGACACACGGCTATTGGAGATTTGTGGGGCCAGAGGGCCCAAGAAATCCTCCTGCCAAGAAAGTGGCATGTTTTATTACTTGCTGTCTTCTGAGGCACCTAGCTGAGAAATGCCTGATTTCATTAAATCTCATTTTTATAATCCCCTTGGGATCAAGACAGCTGACCTGAATGCTCTCTACACCTACCCCTCCATCCCTGCTGTGCCTGCTCCCCAGAAATGATGGGGATGATGCCAGCACAGGTGAGGAAAGAAAAGGCAGGTTGGCCGTGGGATCTGAGAGGGAGTGACCACATTTCCTCCTCCATTCCTAGAGAGCTCCTCTGCTTTGTGTGTGCCACTTCAGACCACTCAGAGCACCCTCCTCCCTCCTCAAGCTTTTATGCATTTTCCAATTAAATTTCCTCCACAAGAAGGAGAGAGGCACTCTGAATCCATTAGCATTAGTAATTATGCAAATGCTTCAGGGAGTTGACTGCCCATCATTACATATAATTAATGTTTCTGGTTATGAATGGAAGGTTTATTACTCTCCCCCCCCTTTTTGTGCAGGAACAGGGTGGGGTAGAGGTGCAGGGGGGTGATGTAACTGTATTTAATTTGCATAATCAGTACACCTGATTGGGTATGAATGAGGGTAGGGGCTGGGGGGGACACCTTCTCCAGCGTGCACTCTATTAAGCTGGCAGCAAATCTCAGGAGGGAGATGTGGAATGTAAAACGAGGGTGAGGGCAGCACAGTGACTGCAGACAGGAAACTCAGTTTTAGGAGCAGGAAAGGAGGTGCCCTTGGATTGGCATGGCTGCGCAGAGGTGCCCTGTACCTGGATGTGCTTGTCCTGTCCTTTTGCTCTGCTTGCCTGCTAGAAATGACATTGGGATTCTGCAAAGAGATCTCATCCCTGGGTTTTATCTTGGGCAGCACCCTTGAGTCCATAATTTGCAACCTCCAAGACCTGAGACAGCACTGGGGGAACAGGCTTGGAACTGTCAGCAAGACTCAGAACAACCTCCTCTTGTGCCCTATTTCTCAAAGCTGTGCACAGAGGTGTGGGTCTGAGTATCTAAGGAGGCATGCCACTTCCCAGAGAGGCCATGTGTTGTGTGTAGCAGGAGTTGTGGGTGCTCAGCACCTCTGGGAAGCAGGGTGCTTAGAGGGCAAGTGTATCTGGATGGACTGAGCTGTTGCATGTAAAAGCAGTCAGGACAGACAGTGAAGTGGTGAAGCTTTAACTCAGGGCTGTCTTTCTCAGGAGGAGGAATCAGACTTTACCTCCTATGTCAAACATTACAAAACCCAGAGGTGGCAACCTTCTGTTTATATTCTAGCTACAATGGGAAACCTCCTTGGAGATCTCCCTGCTTCCTGATACATGTGAAGAAAACACTTCCTATCCACTGTAAAACATCTTTGTTGTGTTCTTCCCTTTCCCTGGTCACTGTCTTTTCACTTCCAGTCCCCTCTGTTCTTCTCTCAGTTTCATTCCTCAAGAATTAAATTTCTTCTTGGTCTCTGTTTCAAGCCTACCTTGTGTACTTTCCCACAATCCCCGGCTGTCCAGACTTCCTTAGTTTTTAAGTGACAACTGCTGTGTTCCCTCACTCCTCCGCAGAAGGCATATGACCCTGGTTTTGGCAGATAAAGGACTTAGAGAAACAGATAGCCAGTGAAAGGGATCTGTGGAGGGGGCAGAAGATTCTGGAGACAATATATGCCCTGTGAGATAATGCCCTGGGAGGGCACTGAAAAGATCCAAGTAAAGGAGAACACAGATGCTCTCAAAATAGAGGGAGGTGAACCAAAGGGTACCGTGGTGATGAGAAAAGTACCCATGCAGCAGAGATAAGATTAGAAGGGCTGAGGAGTAGGACACACGTAAAAGAAAAAAATACAGAAAAAAAGATGTGTTTGTGTGTATATGTGTTTTTCAAGCAGAAGAAAATTCTGTGTGTATGTTTATGTGTATCTTTTTAAAGGAAGAACCTTTTTAAAGGTTTTGCTTTTTGTGACATTCATCCCACAACAAAACATGCCACTGAGGTACCAGGATAACAGTGAGAGGCAATCCTACTGGCAAGGGGAAAGAGGAGTTGTCTAGGTACTAATGAGCCATGGGAAACAAGGTGGGCTTGTCCTATGGAGGTGGTCCATTGTCCCAAGCCTGGCTTTATGTTCCCCGAGATCAAATCCAACTGTGCTGTACCAGACAATGCTATGCTGTATCCTCAATGAAGAGGAGACAAGATGAAGGCCTTGCTGTCCCCCAGAGCCAGCAGTGAGGTCAGGATAAAAGAGAGGAAGAGAGAAACAGTTGTCAAACCAGGAGAGAGACTGTGATGAGAATGGGGGCAGCTTGGAGTCAAACCTAGGGAAGTAAGAGGACAGCAAGTTTCGTGATAACACCACAGTCACACTGTGTGTCTCATCACCCAGCGGGATGCTGGATGTGAACATACTGTAGCCATGGTGCAGGGACCACGAACTGCAGGAACAGAGCTTCCAGTACATACCTGACCTTCTTTAGTGTATTGGCCTCCTGTAACAGACTGCTCTGCCCTTGCTGAAGTTAACAGGCAAGGAAGTGCTTGAAGATGCCACTGTGGGAAAAGGCAGAGAACAAGGTCCTCTCTGAACTGTGCTCAGCAGCAGCTCCACGAGGTTCACAACGCTGCTTTGTGTGGTCATGGCATTTTCTGTCTTTTCCCTCCTTTTTTTTTGCTTTGCTCCCCCCCCCCGCCCCCCTTTTTTTTTTTTTTTTTTTTTTAAAAAAGTCTTTATTCCTCCCTCCCCATTAAGTTTTATGTTTTTTTAAGTGTAGAATAGATTAACTTTCCTGGTATTCTGATACAAATGGTTCTCAATGAGGTAAAAGCCCCTTTGCAACACAGCTAGGAAAACAGTAAAGATTATTCCAAAATGGCAAAGTGAAATTTCAGAATCTAGAAACAAGGTATTATTAAAAAAAATATATATTTTTTTAAAGAACTACCATTAGAAAAGTAACAATACAAGATATTGACAATTTTTTTTTCTGATGTTCACAGAATTTCTCAGCAACTTAAAATAAAACTGATTTATCCACTGGTCTTAGCCAAATACATGTTTATATACTATCTTTTTATAGTTGTTTCCAACTATCAAGATTTTAATATAGTTTTGTTTTCCACAACCACAAGTGTCCGAGCAGCATGTTTCTTAAATGCGAAATAAGTGATGCCATAGATCTTCTGTCTTGATCTCAAAATGAAAACACAGTAATAAGCAGTATCTTACTTGAGGTCTAAAATACAACTAAGTAATTTATATATTTAAACCACAAGCTTGTTTCAGGGGAAAAAAACCAAACCAAACCAAAACAAAAATTTTCTTGGGAGAGTTCTGAGGAATAAACTGACATTTTACACCCCAATATCAAAAGCTATACAAGTTGAAAGGCATCTGTCTTGGACATATTTTTATATGATTGTTAGTCATGGATTTAAACCAAGATTCTCCCTGGGAGATTAAACAGCTTAACAGCCAGATGCTGTAAAGCAGTGTCTGGCATATGTAGAGTTGATGAAGTTACCAACTTTGAAGTGAACAGGAGCGACTACAAATGTTCCCAATCATTACACTCAAAACAGCAGAATGTATAGGTAAAAAATTTTAGTTGAGTAGTGTGTGGTTTAAAGCAAAAATAAACACCAACTGGTACATGGACATTTAGACTATGTGGGTTATTCTGATATCCAGTTACTCTGCTTCCAATTATTCAAAATTATACCACTGTAGTCAGGAGAATAGACTTCTGCAGTGCGCTTAGGAAGGGTTACTTCTTGTTCTGAAAACCTTGAGAGCTCTCTAGATAGGCCAGGAACAAAGCCTTCCAATTTTGCTGAAAAATATTATATAAGTATAGGAAGTTGATTCTTCTCATACCCTGGCTTGATTCAAATAGCACCAAAAAGATGGCCCAAATTGCTACTTATGTTAATAAATTTGTCAAAATTATAACATTTAATGTAAAAAATTCAATTTTTAGGAATTCTAATGAGATCTGCCTGATACAATGCCTCAGAGAGAAGGATCCCCCAGATTTCCAGGGTCAGTCATAGGGCATGAACAGACAAATTTCTTCTCCAACATCATTACATTAACTTTGCAGATAATGTAACAATATTTTGGTTTTCATTGCAAAGTAGCTTTCAGGATGCTTTGCTACAGATAAGTGACATGAATCACGTCCTGATCTCCTTCATCAAAATACCTCATTTTGTACTCAATAGAGAAGCCTGTAAAAAAAAAAAAAATCCTTTCTCATTTTCCAGAGCAGAAAATTTCAGCATAAGAATGCCAGCTACATTTACAAAATTTCCAAAGTCTGCTTTTCAAAGATCTTACCTGTAGCATCTACTAAAGAGCACTGACTATTTTGTTCAACAGTGCAGGATTTAATTAGAAACAAATCCACACACGCAAAAATATTCCTGGGAGAACATTCCCAATCTCTTTAACAAAATTTCAGGCAACTGAAAACTACCTGCCGGCAAAGACACATATACAGTATTCTATAGCTTACTTAGAAGTTACCTGCATCAATTAGGACTCACCCATTCTTTCCCTTTACAATTGCAACACCACCAATGCTTTTCTCACAAACAATTCACAACACGGACTATCAGACCAATAATTATGTTTTGACAGATGGGGGTATCATTGCTGCAGTGATGACACTATAGAAAACCCTTTACTAGCAAGCCAGTGAGCTATCCCAGCAAGACAACAGAATTCTTTATCACCTCTATGAAATAGATTAGCATGTTTATCTTACCTCTCAAGGGACAGGTGCCAGTGTCATAGGCAACATCAAGCTTTGAACACCGGCTAGCATTTTTTTTTGGAGGGAGACAGAGACTCTGACACCCACAGAGGAAAAGGTTATGGTTCAACTCCTAGAAGCAGTCCCTTTGGAGACCTCTTACAGTGTTTACTGAATGTCAGAGAATTTTGCTGTCTGTCTGCTTGACTTGCACTGCAGCTAGACAGGAGGATTTCAGCCTACAGTGTGCCTCTTTCTATCAGCTCCTAAATTCAATTAAAAGTGCCTATGGCGCTTCTCTGCTAGGAAACATTTAGCACTGCCACAGACACTCATTCCGAGAAGAAGTCATTTCAAGGCACCAGAGTGCTTTTTAAAGCCTTGGCTGTGCATGAATGAAGGCCAAGAGCCCACAAGTACCTGCGCATAGTCATTAGCAGAAAAAAACAAGTTACCAATGGCCTCCACACACTGACCTAGGGGTGACAAAAGAAACAATGCCTATGGCTGCTTTTGATGACAAACCTATTATTCTGACAAAGCACCTTTGGCCACGTTCATATTTTACACAAGACACACTTTTCCTTCACGTTTTGGGGTTTTTTTTCTATATATACTGTATATATAATAGCGCAAAAGAGAACAGTGCAGCCATATGTTCCACTCTGGCCACTGAGATCTCCCATGAATGTATAACTAAAACCTATCTGATAAGCCATTTCAATATCAAAGACCCACCTTGTCACTTCACCTACTGACCTACAAGCAAATCTGTCGTCACTCCAACCTATATTTTTTGTGATAAAGACCTCCAATCACTGGAGCCATTCTCCTTGCCCACATATCCACTATGCCTCATTTACCCAGAAGAAAGACAGCGTTTTAGGTCATCTACAGTTTCTCCACACAAGTTAATTACAACAGTTTTCTGAGTCAGACCAAGGCAGCGAGAACACAGGCTTGAAATTTAAATGAAGCTCAAATCTTTACCCTGAGTGAATAATTAGTATATTTTTCAAACACAAATATTAAGATTCCACAAAAGTGCAAATTCTCTTTTATATTGTTGTCATTGCCCTGTATTATTCTTACGTGAAAACAGTGACTTCAATTCCCCTCCTAAGTCAAGCACAAACAGTACCTTTGAGCAGGTTCAGTTTTTGTCAGAGTTCCATGTTGAGTTGATAGTATTAAAACTGCAGTTATGATGTATAAACAGAAGCTGTACAAGATTTATCCAAATTCTACCTTCATTTGCACTCAGAGAACTTCACAGGTACTAAATAACCTCCATAATTTTTATCCCAAAATTATTATTTTAATTGGCAACAGAAGTTGTAAATCAATTTTTACTTAAGAACAAAGAAATAACAGAAACTACCATAAACACTTCATCCCTTAAAACCTCATCAAGATATAAAGCCAGAGTGGGACCAGACAATAGGTGTAAAAAAGATAAACATTCATTTAGTTAACCCATTTGAAGGTGCTTTCCCAGTTACATTCCTAACTGTCAGTCAGGAAATTATAGAATATAAAATACTATCTGCTGGTGACTGTTTAGTAGCTTACGTGAAAACAGGTAGTGTTCTCAACTTCGTCATTTCCTAGCATTTTTGAGACGTATCTGCTTTTTAGCTGATTCAGACAGAAGCCTGTGACAGGCTGGGTCACAACTCACCCACTGAAAGTGATTCCTTCTGACTCAGTTGTGTCAGTAGAGAAGGAAGCTTTCTTCAGTTTCTAGTTTGCCAGTCCAATAAGTTTTAAAATATCTCCTATGATTCATATAAAGAAAGAGGACACAGAGAACAACAACAGAAGATGCAGAACTGCTTGAAAACACTGAGGTTATTGAAAGGGAAAACAGTAGGGTATAAAAATCTATCTTTTTTTCCTTCATCTTTCAAGAAAAATGGATTTATAGTCAGAGTAGGATTTAATAAGAAAATTCTGACCAACTGCCACATTCAAATATCATACTGAAAAATCTTAAAGAATTTCCCTGACAATAGGACAGACATCTTCCAACGATTTTTCTGTAATGGCTAACTGCACAATTCATATTTAAAAGCATGATTAAGAGGATTAAGAAGATAAACACAATTTCAGACTGTGAGAGTATTCTAATCAATAGATTAGTTTTATTTAGAAGACAAATTTGTCCCTAGGTGAAAAGTGTTTATCTCTTGCAGTAGTTTTAAGTCAATTTCATTGTATCTCTTGGAAAAAAAACTTGTAACAAAGTAAGGATATTAAGCAGAAAGTCTTAAAAGATAACTGACTTTTGGCAGTTTAATTACTCTATCCTTCAGCTACACAATCTTGGAAGTAGGATGTTCAAGTAAACAAAAGTTACTGTATTCACAACAAGCTCAAGAGGAATGCCAGGAGTCCTCCACCATGTAATGTGGAATCACTCCTTGCGGAAGCCACTGCTGAAGGCTGTGGCTATGCTGAAGGCACCTATGTTCCTAACTGCACCCAGATGAAAGAAGGCAGATATGAGAATTACTCAAAGTGAAATCACTATTATGCTCTTCTGGTTTCTATCATACATCAAGGTTAAAAAGCTTTTCTGATTTTTCAGCGGTTGCCAATAGAAACAATCAGACACTCCTACCAGGCTGGTTGGCTGAGATGTACTAGGATGCTACAAGGAATAGTCTTTTTCCAAGAAACATACTGGAATCAAGAGAATAAAGAAATAATTACTTTCTGCTCATCCTAATGTAAATGCATAATTTTGTTTAAAAGAAGGGTGAGGGAAGACTTTTAGACCTGGGGTCTGAGGCCTCCAGGTCTTCCTGTCCCACCGTGATCATGCAGGCGGCTCACTTTAGAGCTCTGTTTGTTTGTAGTGACAGCACAGCCACCTGCTCACCCATCTGGGGAATACAGACCTCAAGAAGAGTGGAATCCGTGAACTCATTTCTGTATTGACCCTTTCTGAGACCCACTCAGCTTCTGACCACAGCCAGGCGCAGAGTTGAGAGGCATGCAGTCTGCTGCTCATGCTTCCACAACTGCCTGACCTTTAAGCACATAAGCCTACAGCAGATCCAGCCTCAGCAACCTTTTGGGGCCGTGGTCGTTGTTGAGTTTTATCCAACTATCACTGTTCTAAGCCTCAAGAAAATCCTTCAGTGCTGCTCTTCTGATCACAAAGTAATTACCTGGTCCTTCTTCAGGCCAGTTTGAAATCATGGGTGGAACTTGTCAAAAAGGTTAAGGAGTCAAAAAAACAAACTAAAACTTGTTTTCAGTCAGTTTTCCTGCCTTCACTTCCAGATGGAGTCAGCAACTTGATAAGTCTGACAGGCAACTGGACTGAGTCTATCAGATGGTCAACTGATCACTTTGCCAAAAAGTTTAGGGATAAAAAACAGAAGCGTATTCTATTAACATTAAAATACATAGACTAGAGACAGATGTCTGAAATGACACAGTAAAACACTCCGGAGTGGGAGGATTTTTTGCATAAGAACCAGAGACTTTTCTCTCTAAGCAGAGTGACTGGTGATTGTGAACATTAGAGTTTCACGTGGAGTTTTAGTACAGGGAAGCACTTTGTAAACCAGAACAGAAGACATTTATTTGAAGAACTGATTTATACCCTCTCCAAAAGACAGTATTTGATTAATTAGCTAGAGAAGCATACACTAAGTAGTCCTGGAATATCTGTATACTATGCTCTGCCTTGTTCCAAGCACACTTTTGTTCAGCTCAAGCTGGATAAACACCAAAATCTGTGACATTTGCAGGTCACAACTTGATTAATTTCAAGTAGGTTCAAACTGCTGAGCTGCATGAATTTATTCATTCAAGATGCTGTCATACTTGGTGCAGATCCCACAGGATCCTTCAACAGACTTTCACTGAGGGTTACCTTGCCCCTACCTTTCTCTTTACTACACAAGAGGCTTAGAAAGAATCATAGAATTGTTTAGGTTGGAAGAGATCTTTAAGATCATTGAGTCCAACCATTAACCCAGCACTGTCAGGTCACCAGTAAGCCACAGAAACAGAATCATTAAGGTTGGAAAAGACCTTTAAGGTCAAGTCCAACTGTCTACCCAACACTATCATGACCAGTAAACCACCTCCTGAAGTGCCACATCTACATATTTTTTTAACACCTCCAGGGATGGTGACACCACCACCTCCCTGAGCAGTCTGTTCCAGTGCTTCACCACTCTTTCAGTATAGAATTTTTTCATAATATCC